>JAWWEE010000105.1:112520827-112559819 GCA_035221455.1 Xenops minutus
CCCCCCCCCCCCCCCCCCCCCCCCCCCCCCCCCCCCCCCCCCCCCCCCCCCCCCCAAGAGATAGCGTGCACGAAAGGGTATCAAACACGTCCAAAAATCCTGGCTTTTGCTAGAACTCGGAAACCTGCCGTTAAATGAGAGCAGCGAGCAGCAGAGGGCGCTGGGATAAACGGATTTGGTTTAAATTTCTGCCAGTAATACGGATTTGCTGGGAATTGGACACTGAGGGACATAGACTTTTATTTATAGAGATCCATCCTGGATTTAAAAGGCAGAGCAGGATTGAAAGCCCATTTCTGAAACGAGGCCTTGACTAGGGGCAGGCAAAGTTAAAAAAGAAAAAATAAGAAAACCTAAACAAAGCAATAATCCTGGAAACAGGATATGAAATGAGGACAGCATAACTTGTTCAACTAAAATTAATTGTTTTTTTTTCAACTTCTCACCAAAATGACCATCACATTGTTACATGTCCTCTCCCTCCCAGAGCTATTAACTGATATCTCATCGGGATGATCTGGGATATTCAACCTAGTCTGTATTCTAACTATCCTACGGTGAGTAATACTGACTGTATTTAACAGTAGGTTATAAAAGATTCATTCTAATTATAGGGTAGAGGTTCAAACACTGAGTTGCCTGTTAATTAAAAATTGGTGTAAGCAAAAATCTGTAACTTTATGCTAATGGGGGAAACACTCATATCAGCATCATTTCCAGCAGAGTAGATGTTTAGGTGTTTGTAAATTCCAGTTATAGATGTGGACCTCTTGGACCAAGTCCAGAGGAGATTGCAAAGATGCTCAGAGGGCTGGAGCATCTCTGCTATGGAGACAGGCTGAAGGAGCTGGAGGTGTTCAGGCTAGAGAAGAGAAGGCTCCAGGAGACATAAGAGCCCTTTCCAGTGCCTAAAGGGGCTCCAAGAGAGCTGGAGAGGGACTTTGGACAAAGGCCTGGAGGGACAGGACAAGAGGGAATGGCTTTGTACTGAAAGAGGGTGAGTTTAGATTAGATACTAGGAAGAAATTCTTTCCTGTGAGGATGGTGAGGCCCTGGCACAGGTTGCTCAGAGAAGCTGCAGCTGCCCCATCCTTGGAAGTGTCCAAGTCCGGGTCGGACGGAGCCTGGAGCAACCTGGGCTAGTGGGGAAGGTGTCCCTGCCCATGGCAGGGGAATTAGAACCAGATGGTGTTTAAGATTCTTTCCAACTCAAACCATCGCATGCTGTAAGGGGCGGGGGTGCAGCAGATTTCGGGCGAAGCTGCTGCGGGAAGGGAGTCCCCATCAGAGGGCGCCGCTGCCCCGCTCATCGCGCTCCGGCTCTCCCGGCTCCCGCGGGGCCATCGCCCGCATTGCCAGAGATGGAACGGTGCCGGGGGCTGGGGGGGCTTCCTTCGGCATGGGCAGGGACAGATGTAATGGTATCCTTTAAAAAAAAAAAGAAAGAAAGAAAACAGTATAATATTCCTTTGTCACTGCAGCTGCCAGGCTGAGGCTGCAGTGCCCCTGCCCAGCTCACAGCTCTAATAAACGGGGTTTTCGTAGGAAGAGATGGAAAAACACTCCTCAAACTGCCGGGAAACGGCTGGTTTTCCTCTTTTATTTAGTTAGTTTTGAAAGTGTAGCTTGTAATGGTCAGTTCTCAGTATACGTGTCACCTTTTGGACCCAGGGGCTCATTGCGCATTTGAGGTATAAATCGGTGCGAGTGTTGCTGTTTGGAATTGCTGGATTAGACTGGAAGCAGCTCTGGGTGTGTGGGGGGGTGCAAAACAAGCGCAAAAAAAAATTGAGAAGAACCTTTGTTCGGCTTAATTTTCTAAATGATCACTTGGTCGTTTGTCACGTTTTGCAAACGCAAGAGAAATGTAATAATAGGGGGTTTTGAAAGTCAGAATTCACTGTATATACCAGTCTGTTAGCAAAGAGCCAGTGGACGTCAAGCCTATTTTTGCTTCCTTTTTTTTTTATTTTTTTTATTTTTTTATTTCCACTCCCTCCTTTCCCCTCCCCCAGCACGCAGAGCATATTTAACTCAGGGTGCCACAAAATTGTAAAGCATTAGCCGTCACAAAGCACATTCACTCTGCCCTGTGCCAGCCTTCATGACTCAAAGACTTTAACAAAAGTGATGGCAAACTGTCCCTTTATGATCTTGGTATTTTTCTAAGAGGGTCATTCTGATCTGTAGGTGATAAAGGGGGCTGTCTGTGTATCTTCACACATCCACATGCAAACAGCACATATCCTTTCTCCTTTTTCAGCATTTTTACTCTGTTACTTCAGTTGAAATGATCAGTCCAACCCTCTAAAAGATGTGCTCTTTTTCTCCTCCTCAGTGCAGCACTGGCTGTGCTAAGAGAAAACTCGTATCTGCTTAAGCAACTTCCAGCAAGACTGTTGTCTGGCTTCTACTGAAATATCTGGCTGTTATTTTTCTCTTGCCTTTGGTGGGTTGAGGCTTAGAAGAAGATGTACATTGTGAAATGGGGAAGGGGTGGCGGGGTGGTGTAGGGGCTGAGGGAGGAAAGGATGAATTTTTACTTTCTGCCTTAATTTGAGGCCAAAGCGAACAGAAAAAGCAAAGCCCACCCTTTGCACCAGCCAACCACACACCAGCAAATGTGTCTCCTGATGAAGTTCTCTTCGTATCCGAGATTATATATATATATAAAAGCGTCTTTACCTGTAGGACCTTTGAAAGTACAAAGGACACTGTGCACTTTCCCATAGGATCCCATGCAGAATAACAAAGATTTGTAGGAACCTTATATGCAGAGCTTGACATTTCCACAGACAGGACCTTGAATTTAGAAACACCTTCTTTCTCTCTCTGTCTCTCTGCCTCTGTGTCTCTTTTTTTTCCCCATTTTCTTCCCCTCCTGGTGCACCAGCACCACTGCAAAGCTCGATTGTTTCCTTTCAAAGGCAGAGATGGGCTCTGCAGCCTGTGCCGGCTCTGTGCCGTTCAACGTGTTTAAAAAATCGGACAATGAGAAGGAAGGTTTGCCTGGGGGGGAAAAAAAAAAAAAGGTTAAAACTGGTCCAACTCCTCCTCTCCCCTTCCAAACCGACGGCTACCCGGGAAATGCACAAATCCAACTCTGTTTTTAATCGTTTTCTGAAAGTCATAATCGCAATTCAAATATGTGCAGGGAAGGGTTTGTTAAACTCCTTTTTTTTCCCCCCCTATATAAAATATTTCTAAATTATAAAATATACAGTCCAAGCCTGAAGTATAAGGCTTTCCAGTGGAAATCATTGATCTAAATTTACTCCTTTCAGATTTGCTTGAATGTGTTTTGATGAGACTCTGTTTTGGTGTTTAACTGCATATGAGAAGATAATTTCTGGACGTGTAAATAAAAGAATATTGCAGGGGGGGGGGGAAGCATAATATCTCATTGCAAATGATTAATCACTTAGTGCAGAGGCAACTTATTCTTTATTTTATTATAGAGAGGATCGAAAATTTGTTAATTTCATCTATCTATCTATCTATCTATCTATCTATCTATCTATCTATCTATTCATCTTCTGAAATAGTGGATATATGCACTACATAATACCTATATTTAATCTCTCTGTATCAACATATATATGTATAAATGTATAACTAGATACACAAATATGTATTTAAATAAACTCCAGTATAAACTGACCAGGTTTGTATGCATATGTGCATATATAACATGTAGTATCCATGTGCCTACATGCACAAGAATATATATCATTTACATACCTAAATGTGGCAATTAATATGTCTATACGTGAAAAAAGTTCTCTGTTCAGAGATCTATGTGTGTATATGTGCATGTATGTGTAGGTCTGTGTATGTGCAACTGCATATATGTATATATTTTATATGCCCGCATATAAGTCTCTATATGTGTGTATATGTCTATATCTAGTCACATATATGTCTGTAGCTATATGTAACTATGTAACAGATAATGTTTTTTACTATCCGATTGAGGTAGACTTCTGCAGCCTATTGTTTCAGACAACAGATATAAGTTGCGATGGAAGAGGAACGTCGGATTTGGTGTCTGTCCCCCATTTCCAATTATAGATGGATCATTACAGACAGAGAAGTACTGAGAATCCAGACATCTGCTCTTCACATGAATGCACTCACCTCCTAGAGAACAGCCTGCCATCATGCTCTGGAAACTGGTTGAAAATGTCAAGTATGAAGATATCTATGAGGTGAGTATATAATATGCATATGAGTAAGAGAGTATATGTATATTTAAATATACATCTAGTATATAGATACAGGCATGACTATATAATACATATATACCTCTACATATATATCTAGGCAGAAATAGAGACATACCCCAACACATACAAGTATAGAGATGGGAAACCAGGAGTAAATGCTTAAATGCTTATTTATTTGCATATTTGTATTCAGCAAGTTCTAAACTTTTTTTTTTTTTTCATGGAAAAGCTGTTTGATGCGATTTAAAACATCAAAGAAATGATCTGGGGATTGGAATGAGGCAACTTAAAGGCAAGAGTTTGATTGTTTAGACCTCTAATTAGATATAATTCCATTAAATATGGACAAATGTCGAGGGGAAAAAAAAAGAAAATAGAAGAGAAACACAATCTGGTATTCAGAGACCGTATGCATTTCGTTCTTTTATTTTTTATTTTGCAAATCCAAGCTAAGCTTAACCTGAACGTGGGCTTCTTCTTTTTTTTTTTTTTCCCTTTTTCTTGTTTTCAAAATCGGATACGTTTTTTACGACTTTTTATACTTTTATAGCAATAGATGAGATGTGCATGTGTACATATACTCGCATTAATTAAGCAGTACATACATTCTCGCACGTATGTGAGTACACACACCCGAAGGGAAACAGTCAAAGGCAGCTCCGCAGAGTCCGCGGGCACGAAAAGTTGTGGGCTCCATCCAGACCTCATTTTCGAGGTCAAAAAGCATACCAAGGTGGGGGGGAAAAAGTCACAGCTCAAACAGAGCGAAACCTTTCTTAATTTTTCACGGTTTCCTGAGCCGGATCTTTCTCAAACGGGCTCCACGAATCTATTTCTTGTAAGTTAAACCAGCGTGCGGGATTTGCTCAGAAAGGGGGGGAAAAGGGGGGAAAAAAAAAAAGTATAACTGAGGAATGGCTCTCCACAAAATAATATTTTTTTTCTTCATTATTTTTATTTTTTAAATGGGGCGGTTGGGGGGCTTTTGCACTGCGATTTCGGGGGGAGATTTTCAGAAGGGCGCAATCCGCCAGCTCCGGCGTGGGAGCTGCTCCGTGGCGAGGCAGCCGGGCAGGGACGGAGAGCAGGAAGGAGATAGAGACAGGGCAGGGACCAGGGACGGGACAGGAGTGAGGGACGGACTGGGTACTGAGCAGGGACCAGGCACCGGGCAGGAGCTGGTAATCGAGGAGCGATCAGGGATAGATCAGGCACCGGGGACCAAAAAGGGGCAGGGGAGGGACCAGGCGCTGAGCAGGGACTAGAGACCCGGCAGGGGCTGGGCAGAAACCGAGCAGGGACCGGGGACTGGGCAGGGACTGGGTAGGGACCGGGCAGGGACCGGGCAGGGGCTGGTTACCGAGCAGAGATAGGGTACCATGTCTGGGAGTGGGTACTTGGCAGGGACCAGGCACGGACTGGGCAGTGGATGTGTCCCGGACAGGGACCGGGCAGTGGATGTCTCCTGGGCAGTGACTGGGCAGGGACCAGGCAGTGGATGTGTCCTGGGCAGGGACCGGGCAGTGGATGTGTCCTGGGCAGGGGACGGGCGGTGGATGTGTGCTGGGCAGGGGACGGGCAGTGGATGTGTGCTGGGCAGGGATCGGGCAGTGGATGTGTCCTGAGCAGGGGATGGGCAGGGACCGGGCAGTGGATGTGTCCTGGGCAGGGGATGGGCAGGGACCGGGCAGTGGATGTGTCCTGGGCAGGGACCGGGCAGTGGATGTGTCCTGGGCAGGGAATGGGCGGTGGATGTGTCCCGGGCAGGGACCGGGCAGTGGATGTGTCCCGGGCAGGGACCGGGCAGTGGATGTGTCCCGGGCAGGAGCCGGGCAGGGTCCGGGGACAGGGCAGCGGCTGTAGCCCCTCTAGGGAAGAGCCGTCGGGGCCGCCCCGTCCCCAGCCCCTCCGCGCCGCCCGCATCCCTCCCCTCCGGCACTTACAGAGGGGAAGCTCCCGAGAAAAGCGGAGAAAAGAGACGAAGGGACGGTACAGCTCCGACCGTTCCCGGCCGGAGGAAGGACGGGATGGAGGGAAGCGGGGAGGGGACCCGCCAGCCGCACGGGAGAAGTGTTTCCACTCCCAAAAGCTGCCGTCAGGCTAATTATCATTGGCAAAACCCAGCATCTGCAGAATGAGAGCAGAATGAGCGCACGTGTGTGTCTATGTGTGTGTGTGTGTCCCCGTGTGTGTGTCCCCGCGTGTCCCCAGCCCGCTGAGCCTTCGCTGCTTTTCCTTCCCCATCCCCAGGCACAGCCCGGCCATTGTCTCTGCCCGCAGCAGCCGGCGACAAAACATCTCCCCTTCCTGGCTGCCGAGGTCGGGCATGAGGGCTTTTTTCCACCCTCCTTTTCAGAGGGGTCTTTGAGGCGCTGTGAATTTACGGACCCTCGCGTTTGTAGGTTGCCGCGGGAGAGAAGCAAGAGTTGGGGGAGAGGTCGGGTGGGATTTGGCTGCGGGCAGGGTATTCCCTAACTTGGGGGTGCGCTGCAAGACAGAAAAAAAAAAAAAAAAAAAAAAAGGAAAAATATTAAAAAAAGAAAAATAATTACCTCCGCACATTCAAACAAAAATACCTGAAGGAAATAAAAAGAAAAATATTCACCATTTTTTTAAGGGCTGAAACGCTCTCTTCTTTCCGATTTATAATTAACAACACGACGGCAGAGGCGTCTCAGCCACTTAAACCGAATCCGTTCTTAAAACAAAAGTGTGTGTGTGTGCGTGTGTGTGCGGGGGGGGGGCTGCTCTGGGAAGTGTGAGTCTATTTAGGAAGGAACGTAAGTTGAACTTTAACAGAAATGGCAGACAGTCCAGTTGAACGGGTTCCTGCAACATCAAAAAGGTTTTATATCGCCCCTGGCTTTGCCTCAAAACTATAAATTTACTATCCTTTAAAATTCACTCCATACATTTTGCATTTGGGTGAAAATCGGGAGATCTACGTACGTATATATATTTTTCTTTTTTTTTCATATCGGGCTGTAGAAAAAAAAATTCAGAAAAAGAAATGAAGCACAGCTTAACGCAGATTCAAGTATTTATTTGGCTATTGCGAATAAATACAAACTGTAACACGCACCAGAAGGGCTTAATCTTCGCTGTAAATAGGCATATATTACAGTGACTGCACAGATCTTCCATTTCTTTAAAAATAACAATTTAAAAAAAGTATTAGAAAAGCCTCTTTTCCTTCATTATTTGTTTAAAAAAATCAGCAACAAACTAAAAGAACAAACGCACCAAAAGCAATCAATTCCTCGTATTAAGAATGCATAATTAAATATATATATTTTTGAAAAGGAAAATACGCTTTTTATCTTCTTCTTCTTCGCCTCTAGCATTGCTTCAACTCACTTCCTTACTCCAGCTCAGCAGTGTCTACTTTCCGCATCTTCCTCCGCTCGAGTTAATTGAAGTTCTGCCTCTTCCTTGCTAAACTTTTTCCCCCCTCTCCCTCTCCCCAAACTCTGCCTCTGCCAGCCCCCCTCGTCTGATTACATCTAGTAATTCTCCACTGAATGAACGTCATTTACAATAGTAGGGGAGCTCTCGAGCTGGCTGCCAGCTTCACGCTCCATTTGGTCCTGCATTCTCCCTTTAAAGTAGTCGTGTAATATTAATAGTCATGAATATCAATTATTATGAGGCGGTGTAGAGAAGGAAAGGGAGGAAGGGGTAGCGGAGCAGTCTGAGCCTAGCCTTGGGTTGAAGAGGATTGTATTTGGGAGCTCAAAGGCAAAAAAAAAACCAACCAAAAAAACAACAAAAAAAGGAGGAAAAAAAACGAGAGGGAGGGGTAAATCATATATGTAGATAGAGGTTTCCAGGATCGGTTTTGGGGGCATTGGTCTTTTTTTTTCTTTTTTTTTTACCTTCTTTTTTTTTGATGGATAGACTTCGAAATATCTCAAGCTGTTCTCCTGTGTCCAACACGTCCCTGTGCAGATCTCCTTGATATTTTTCCCTCCAATTATTAGTATTATCACCATTATTTTATTTTTAGCTATTACAAGACTTTTTTTATTTCCAGATGTTAGTCCACACCTATTCCGCCATGGTGAGTTTGGATCCATGTTGTACTAGAATTGCATGTTCTCTCTCTCTCTCTCGATCTGTTGTCTCTCTCTCTCCCTCTCTCTCCTTTTAAACGCCTTTGGCTTGGTAATTTAGCACAATAATTGGAGGAGGCTTGCAGCTGCTTCTCCCTTTTTGCATTGTGTGTTCCCGATTTGAGCTAGGGGAGACTGGGGGGAGAGCAGGGGGAAAAATAACTTTTTTTCCTTTTTTTTTTTTTTTTTTTTTTTTAAACCATGTGTGCCATTGCTTGTGGGGGTTTGAGCTACACTTTGTGGAATAGATATTTTTCTTGTTTACTTTAGCCTCGCAGCTTCAGTGCGATGGAGTTGGACAAAACTCCTCTCCCACCTTTTCTCTGAAGCCTCTACACACTCCCCCCCACCCCCCGTCCCCCCCACACACCCCAAAGACTTTTCATTACAATTAACCCCCACCCCATTCTCCGGAATATAATAATGGAAAAGGAAACAAAAGACACTGGAACTTGCTGCAGAAATCATAGCGACTGGATTTGTTTAATACTGATGTTTCATTTTTATTTTGTTTGATTTTCTTTAAAATTATTTTTGAGGGGTAGACTCTCTTGAAGCAAAGATCCCCTGTGGTTTTTATTTTGGGTTTCTTTTTTTTTTTCTTTTTTTTTCTTTTTTTTTTTTTTTCCCCAAGTCCTTTTATTTTTTTGCACAACTTCTCACCTCGGAGTCTTCCGAGAAGTGCAACTTTCTTTTTGGGCTTTTCCATGTGAAAATGGGTTGGTGATTTTTAGTTACAGGGCTTCAACAGTGGGAATAAACAAATGTTCGGAAACTTTAGGCAGGAGACGGGGTGGGTTGTTTGGATGTATGGGTGGTTTGAGGCTCCTAATATTCTACCTTTTTTATTCTTTTACCTTTGGTTTGATTGGGGGGGGGGCTGTAGATGGAGAATTATATTACTTGACTGAAATTGCAGGTCATATATGCATATGGAGCACTAGTCCTACAGTTTTAATTATTACATTTAGCAATTCTCCCTCACACCCCCTCCCCCTTCCCCCTTCTTGGTGGTTACTGGGAATAGACACGATGTGGGTACTAAACACAGGAACATTTCTAATCCATGGCAAGGGAAGGGGGCACATCTGAATCCCAGTTTTCAATTGTTTCCTATTTTATTTAATTTTATCTTGGGATGGGTTTGCGCTCCTTTTGCTTTAAAAAAAAATATTTTAAAGGTCCTCTTTTTTGTTGTTGTTTTTATGTCATTCCGCTTGTAGGACCGGCATGATGGAGTGCCCAGCCACAGTTCCAGGCTGTCCCAGCTGGGATCCGTCTCGCAGGGACCCTACTCCAGCGCTCCTCCGCTCTCTCACACCCCATCCTCGGATTTCCAGCCGCCTTATTTCCCACCCCCCTACCAGCCTCTTCCTTACCACCAAAGCCAGGACCCTTACTCCCATGTCAATGACCCCTACTCCCTAAACCCCTTGCATCAGCCCCAGCAGCACCCCTGGGGACAGAGGCAGAGGCAAGAGGTGGGATCAGAAACCGGGTCACTGCTGCCACAGCCTCGGGCCGCCCTTCCCCAGCTCTCGGGACTGGACCCCAGGCGGGACTACCACTCAGTAAGGAGGCCAGATGTCCTCCTGCACTCAGCGCACCATGGCCTTGACTCCGGCATGGGGGACAGCCTTTCTCTTCATGGCATCGGACACCCAGGGATGGAGGAGGTCCAGGTAAGGCACCGCGTTCCTTTCTCCTGGGCAGTGCAGCTGGAGTCCCCGTGCCCGGGCTGGGAATGATCAGTAAGGGATTTCCAGCGGTATTGCTGTGGGTTATCATTCGCTTTTTCTCTGCTAGGATTATAACTGTGATACTTCCCCGCCCTTTCCCTCTATTTTTCTATATTTTTTTTAGTAAGAGAATTTATTTCCTTGCTGTCACGCACAGGGTCTGCTTTATAAACCTTCCCCTACATGGCAAGCCAGCAGAGTGCTGGAGGAAGGCAGACATACTGCTCTAAATATTCCACGTGTTTCAAAACCTGGCAGAGTTCAAGCCTGGCTTTTCAAATTCCAGTTATTTCCCATGCAATCTCAGCTTCCACCCCCCTCCGCCCCCCCAGCCAATTTCCTGCCGTTCAGGGATTTTGATGAAACTGTCGAATTACTACATTTTTCATCCAGGAGGGAGGGAAAATATAAACAAATCCCAAACCAAAAGCAATAACTGGTGATCAGAAACAAGTCCTGTGCCCCCCACCCCCCATCTCCCCCCTTATTTTTTAAGTGTAGTTGGCAGAGTGGCACTGATTTTAAATAGTTTTATTCCCTCTTTTGAGTAACAAAGGAGTTTCGCTGGGCTCAAAGCACAGTGTTTCCCAGCTTTCTTCCATCCCACGCGAAACTCATCATCACGTGTTATTTCCTAAAAACAGAAAGGCCCTTTAACAGCTTCGGTGCTGGGATGGTTTGCACCTTGCTGGAGCAGGGCATGGACAGTCCGTGGGGACTTCCAAGCCGGAGGCTAAAGCCTCCAGGGGCCAGGGCCTGCATTAAACTTTACTAAACAGGGTTTTGGGGGTTCTCTTCCATCTATTTTTCGTGTTTTTTCCCCAAAATTTCTGCATCATATATAATATATATATGACAATGTATTTATTTATGGGATAAATAAAGATATGGACCACTGGATGAAATACGGACTACAAAGTCACAGAAAGGAAAAAAGAAAGGAGAAAAGAGGAGCCTGAGAATGAAAAAAAAAAATAAATAAAAAAAACAGCCGTGAAAAAGGATGCTGCTGAATATGACAGGAATCAGAGGCAAGGAAGTGGAGGGGATGTATTGCTTTGGCTTGTGGCTTATTTTAGGGCTTCACGGGAAAATCCCAGAGCTTTGCTTTAGAAATAGAAAGGTTCTGCTGTTTGGATTTGCTCCTGCCTCCGAGCTCAGTGGCCGTCGGGTCGCTGTCTTTTGCGGGTTGCCAAGGTGGCTTTGGGACCTGGGACCTGGGACCTGACCCCCACGGGCACGATGCGCAAGTCTCATCTCGCATTCCTGGCTCAGACAAACTGTTTTGCAAGTCAAGGCGAGTTTTACCTCTGTGAATGCAGAAAGGAGACCGCTCTTCTTTCTCTCTGCAGCCGATAGGCGTTAAGCACTGTTTGTGCTTTGATATTTACACCTTCCCCACAGAAAAGCCGGTAATTGTGCTTTTGTGAGGAAATCATTTTTTTAAAAAAAAATTAAAGAGAAAAACAGAGAAGAGGGAAGGAAAAGGAAAGAGATAAAAAAAGAGAGAAGAGGATAAAATGCAGAAAGTGCGAAAAGAGAGAGAGAGAAGAAAAGGTAGAGGAAGAAGAGAGGGAAAGGAGGAGGAAAGATAGGGAAAGAAAGAGAGAAGACTTAAAGAAGGAAAAAAAGGAAAAAAAAGAGAAGAAATAAGAGGAAAAAAAAGGAGTTCCAATGATGTTGTTCTCCATCCCCTTTTCAATAAAACATCCCTTCCGCGGGCAGGGCACAGCACGGGCGGGAAGTACCTCTCCCAAATGTCTCCAAGAGCAGCGGTGCGACTCGCGGCCATCCCCGACCTGCCCGCCCGGGCTGGCCGGGCCGGAGTGGGTGGGATGGAATGAGATGGGGATAGGATGGGGTAGGCTAGACTGTGGACCAGAAGGACCGGGATCCTTGTTTGAGGGTTCTGAGGCAGCAGGAAAATAAACAGACCCTTTATTTCTGAAAGTTTGATCTCAGGTTATGGGAGGAGGGTATTCCAAGCAGAAACACATGAAGGAAGAAGTGTCCAACTGTAAGTCAACACAGGCATTAGGGAGAGCAGCCCAGAATTCCCTCCTACCGCTCAGCATTTTCTATTCTTGTCCCCCCACTAGTGACAGATGAACTTGGGCAATTTTCCATCCTGATATTTAATATGGATTTATCCTAGATTCAAGGAATCCGCTCTAGCTACAGGGAATTTTATTTAGACAACATATACTTATTATCCACCATCACTGGATAGAATTTCCAGGAAGGGTATCAGATACAATTTTTTTTAGTAGTCAGAAAAAGTTGAACCGATATCTAAATATGTAGTTGGATAAAGATGTTCCTCTTTGCTTTAGCTTATGCTTGTCTTATTAAATATGTGCCATGAGAATGGGCTGGGCTGAGGAGGAGACAGAGAGTGCGTGACAGAAAGAAACAGTGGTTGTTTTATAAACACCAAATCCAGGCCATGTGTGAGCCATTGTCCAGGGCTAGAATTAAGTGATTGTAACATGATAGCGCTCTGTTATTGTAAACAGGACATATTGTATTGCTATTGCTGCCCCTTTCGAGAGGAATTTTCAATCTGCGATTTACAGCCTTCAGACAGGGAACAGAGAAGCCAAGACCTACTTATTGAAAACAAATTTGCATCATCTAATAGGGATTCTGGGAAAAAAAATGTCCACCGTTGCAAACCCAGATATTTTTTCCTCCCCCACTAGCTATACAAGAGTAGGGTTACAGTAGTAGGAGATACAATGGAGGAAATATGAAGGGGGAAATTCTATTCTTTAGACTCTGGAAAACAAAGAGCTTAGTTTTTGAGGTTTTCTCTCAGATACATCCATAGCTGTTGAATAAGGTTGTTATAGATAGCATTTAGGAAACTCCATGCTATCAGGTTATTGGAGGAGGGAAGGGAGGGGAATCTTCCTCTCCATATTTTCTAAGTATATCTGGAAACTCATCACCTTTCCCCTCCCTGTACACACACCTCCACTCCTCCTCCTCACTCACATTGCTGCTACGTGCTAGCTGGAGACAAGGAAAGTTAAGTTGCACCAAAACACCCAAGTCTCTTATAAAGTAACCCCTGGTATCACTTTTAACTAAAGAAGTCTAGTAATTAAAAGTCTGAGTTGTTTTTCCACGTTTCCGCATGCAGTCCTAATTAAATCTTTACGATCCTCTCTGTGACTATTAACTGCCAGCATGCTGAGCGAATATCCTGTACAAAAACCCAGCAGGAGGGCGTAATTAGATAGAAAATCAGACAGGAGTCTTCTCATTAACTACAACAACTAACCCACGTTGCTGATGGAGCGAGCGGAGTGCACGCACACGCGTAAAGGGTGTGCACAACCACCGACTCCAGAGATAAGGTGAGATAAGGAGGAAAGATGGGAAAAAAATAAAAGAGAAGGTGGTGTTTCATGTTTACCTCCAATTCCGTGCCATCGAGGTGAGCCACGCTGCACTCCAGCAGGCTGCAGGATTTGCTCATCATCCCTCGTTGGGAGCTGCTCAGGGAAAGGAGGGAAGATTTAGTAATTTTATTTTGTGCCCTTTAGGTATGTAGCCTATTGATTATGAGAGAGAGACACAGCCATGCCCAAACACATCACATAAGGCACTGCTCTGCGTGTGTGTGAGGGTGTATTCAAGGAAAATGAAGGGAAAGCTCTCATAGAAAGTATTGTTCCGTCACATTTTGGGGAAATGTAATTTTCTCCTAAATCATATTCCATCTGGAATGTCTCCACTGAGCACAGAGACTGGAGATAAGGGTTGGATCCAGATAAGCCCAGCCTCTAGGTGTAGCAAAGATGAAGTTAAAACAATAGTAAAAAGAAACGGTGGTTTGTTGTAAAGGTGTTTTCTTCATCAAACAAAAGCGTGACAACTCCACAAACATGCAATAACAGTGGAAAACCCAAATCCTAAATAGTAATAAGAAAAATAAAATAATAAACTCAAGAAACCCACAGGTCCCTTCTTTCTTTAGAATTTACCCTAAAACGGAACCTGTCTGAATGCTGCTATAATTTGCCCTTCTCTTTGGGAGATGACTTTACTGTGCCAAACGCAGATTCAGGGGTTGGTTTTTTTGGGTTGTTTCGTTTGGGGCTTTTTTTCCCTTTTTTATTCTTTTGGTATATTCCCCTTCCGTGTTGAGAAATGAAACCCAACATTTGCTGTGTCGTCTGTGCCCGTCTTTGTTCTCTTCCCTGCTAAATAAGTTAATGCCATAATAACAGGTGTGCTCCTCAGCGGGCTGAACAGAAAGGCGGAAAAAAGGGTGAAAGCACAGCTTTGAAATCGGGAGACGTTTTTCCTAGGCAATCAATTTAATGGTTCATACTTTTGATAACGTGTATTCCCGCTCCTCCCTCCCCGTCCCCACTAATTCAGGACATGGAAGAAACCTCGGGAGCTGTAAATCTCTTTCTGCTCGTCCCCTGTACAATGTGGGCGTTGCGCTGTGCTCCAAAAGGCTCAGGCTTTAATTAAAAGTCCATAATGGAAACTATGATATATAAAAAGTAAATGGCCCTTGAATTATTAAGATGTAGCAGGGTTAAACAAACAAATAAAAACAAAAAAGAAAGAGGAGGAGAGGGAGGAAATGGGAGGGAGCATTTAAGTTGTCCTTAATCGTGTTCATTTATGTCATGCAATAGATCTTACAGATGTTGCCAAATTGCCACATTTTCAAAGGAAGAAATATAAAGCTTTATGGAATGCAAAAAAGTCTATGTGATATCTATGTTTTATAAGACAACAAAACCAGTATTGCACCCCATATGCTTCAAACCTCCTTTTGTTTTATTAGAAGACGATATAATTTGTAAGAATTTCATTTCCTTGTCGATTTGGGGAAATAATAATAACAACAATAATAATAATAATAAAAAAATTCCTCCTCCCCTAGTGAATTAATATAAATGGAAATAACAGGAACTCCAGTTTGGAATGACATGATTTATGTACGCGATTCTTTAATATCCAGTCAATTTGAATAGTGATGTTTTTATATCCACAGTCAGTTGAAGATGCCAATAACAGCGGTATGAACTTATTGGACCAGTCTGTCATTAAAAAAGGTATGGATTATTCCAACAAGCTAGACAAAGTTTTACTGTGTAGCAATATCTTCATGATATATTTTGACTTTGGGGCAATTAATTTCTGCGGGAAGCAGGCATACATGGCAGCAAGATGAATAGTTGATTGGATCAGCAGATAGAGTGAGGGGATAAGATATGCGAAAGAAAAAGTTTAAATCCCTGCCTCTCCCGTCCTTCAAAGGGTTTACTCACACAAATGCTCTCTAATGGAGCACCCCCTGCTCGAACGCAGTTTGCACGGTCCCTCTCCTCTTCTTCTCCCCCCACAAGCTCCGATAGTCGTCGATGGGGACCCCTTGGCTGTTAATGGGGGAAGGGGATTGATTCCGTTTGGGGTTTAAATGCATTTCACAGGCGAGTCAAACGTGGAGAGAAAGAGATGCCCAAGGAAAGGCAGCCCCGGCCCCTTCCCCTGCTTCCTCCAAGATTCCCCCCTTCCTCCAAGATTCCTCCCCCCTTCCCCATGGCCATTTTTTACATCTTTCTACATATGCGCCCATGATTTAGTGTAACTGCAGAATCACCCCATACTGTTAAAGGGAATGTGATATTAACAAATGTTTGCAGTCTCTTGTACAGCTGTAAGCAAAATAATTAACTAATTAAACTAATTAAATGTAATTACAATAACTCATTTTGGGCGTATTGCAGCTGCTTAATTTTTTTACATTTCTCTGACAGTCCCTGGAAGATGCTTGGCGATTAGTGTTGTGTTATGCTGATAGACAATAAACAGATCACACGCTGCAAATGGAGGGAAAGCTATCTTTAATTATCTAAGGAGTTTCTATTTCTAGATTCAATTTTAAGTACCAGAGATGAGGCTTAGAAATGCTGTCCCTTATGCTTACTATCAACAGCACTTATCTCCAGGACCTTGTTATTTGTCAAATGCTCACAAATAGTTTAATAGCGATGATCTTGTAGGATGTAAAGCAAAATAACAGGGAGGGTGTTTATTTAAAATGTGTAGAAGGCAGCATGAGGTCCTTCCTTGAATTTATTGTTTGTTTTGTTGCTGTTTGTTTGGGGTTGGTTTTTTTTTGAATTTAAATCTTTATATGAGGTCTTTCTTTCACACACATGATCAAGGTCTAGTTATTTGAGGGAGGACAGATGAAAACTTGAAGATCATTTGGCAGTACAATTTATGAGTATTGGTTGAAAGGTCGAAGGTTGTTTTTGTTTTAAGAAACAGAAAGTTACTTACCTTTAAAAAGGAAAAAGAAAAGATTGTTTGCTTCTGCTGTTTTGATTCAGTTTGAATGTTTAGTGGGGTTTCTACTCAGAGTCTATAATCTAATGATTTCTGGTTGTATCTTTAACCTTTTTTTTTTTTCCTCACTCTCCTCCCCCTTCCCCACCCCCACTTGACACCTCATACACGATGTTTCCTCTTGTGTGTATTTGATTAATTGGTTCTCGATTTGTGGTCTAGAGACTCTTTTCTGACGTTGTTCCGTGCTGGTTTTTCACAGAATACACAGTCTAAAATATTTATTTCTTTTTTTTTAAACACTCACAAGTCTGTGTCTCTCCCTCCTTCAGCTGACGAGGACAGCAGAGACATTCCATGTGTGTGCTGGGTGGTACAGTTAGATAGCAAGCAGCATTAGAATGTGAAAGTTAATAATTATATACATTAGGTATAGATTTTTTTATATATTAGGTATATATTTAGGTGTGCTTTTTATGTGTGGGCAGTGCAGCGGCCCCAGATCGAGCAGCTGCTGCCTAAAGAGACCCTGTCCCATCTATGTGGGATTACATGTGCCTATTTGCAGCCAGAAGAGGAGATACTCTGAGTTTACACGTGATGAACAGGAGACATATGCACTTTGGAAATTAAGTTACTAAAAAAGATCCTGAGATGCGTTTGTAACTGTTTAAAAGTCACTGCAACAGCGTTTTCTTCATTAGAAGTAATGCTGAGGTCTAAGAGACTTTCCAACATAAAGGGATATTGTTTGAGGGTTTTTTTGCACAGCCATTTTCCTGGGTGCGGAGGCAGAGAAATGGGTAATAAATAGCAGGTCACACTTGTGGCAGTCAATATTTAATCAGGACGAGAGAAGGAGCAACACAGAGGGTGCTCAGTATCAATTTCGCTTTGTTCCCTGCAGTTTGTAGCTTTGACGATGTACTTTGAAGCAAGAATAAGTTGTTTAAACTCTGTGAGTCATTATTGCAGGCAGATGGCACAGACAGATAGGTATTGACTGATTTTTCTGCAGTGAAACACTCATGTGATACATATTGCTAGACGAGGGCTGGAGTGGGTCTACTTCATCAAATCCTAATTTAGAGCCTAAAATTCTTTAATTACAAAGCAATGGAGAAAGTATGATGAGGGCTTGAAGTCTAAACGATTACTTCAGCCAGACTGTGTCTGTTTCTTTATGGCCTTTCAGGCCTGCAAAGGGAATTATCTATCTATGCAAAAGGTTTGCCAAAATATTAAGGAAATTATACAGGGATTCATACACGGCTATCGATTTATCTCACGTATCGATCCCCCACAACAGATTACATATACCCAGTCTCTTGTTATGTTTGCTATCTGAGCTTACTTGACATTTCTGAAGTAATTTAGTTAAGAGGAAATGAGTTGTTCCCAGTAGAGAGAGCAAACGAGTGGAGTGAAGGTAGCCAGCGTGATAAATGGCTCTTTCATTTGGAGATCTCCAGAGCTCGTTTAAGGCTAATTTTCTGTATTAGCCCCCTTTGAGCTATTAATGCAATAGGCAGGGACCGTGGCCCCTCGTCTCTTAGCTGCCCCATTAGAGCGAGCATTAAGCTACCAAGCCTGAACTCCACCGTGTTGGTGGTGGTGGAGGTGAAATAATGAAAGGTGCTTTTTAAACTCCCCTAATCTAAACTGGCAGAGGGTGGTTAATACGATTTGAAGGGGGCTGGTCAATGAACAATCAATAAACTAATAATGAGAAGGATGCGGTACATTAACAGCCTAAAAATGCAATGAGACATTAAAAAATCATCGTTAACTCCTAGTTATATTAAGATCTGGGTGGTGGAAGTGGGACGGAGCCAGATAAATTATCGAGATGATAATAATAATCACCAAGAGCATTAATATCAGTTTTAATTCGGCTTTCATAGCTTACCGGCTGCACGCTTTGAGGCCTGTCCTTCAATTTCTGCTGAAATGAAGGGAAGGTTTTCCATGTGTCAGGAATAAAAGATAGAGTTCCCTTGTCAACTGCTCATCTGGAATCTGCTTGGCACCTTCTATGGTGAAAGAAGTTGTCCTCTTGCAAAATCTTGCATGGCCCGAGTCCTAAGTTAATTTTTTGTGACTCTGGGGCACAGTCAGTGACCTTAAAATTATTCTGATGTATTTATTTACTTTCAGCACCTTCTGACAATCGTCTGCACATTCACACCTGATTTAGCATGAAAGGCCATTTTAACTCGAACACCTTAATTCGTGGTCTCCTTGCAAACACTGCTCTATTGTTCCTACTGTTTTAAGGAAACATATGAAAGAAGGTGTCCTAGCCTTTTGTTTTTAACTCTTAATAATGCAGCATGAGTTTCCTCCCCATCTCTTGAAGTTTCGGATAGATGATTAACTGAAAACCACTCTGGCCTCAGTTTTTCAGGTGATAGATATGGGAATCGGAGACGGTGTTTTGCTGCCGCTCAGTTTCGTGCTCATTCCTGGATTACCCACTGAACCTTAGGATCCCCTTTAATTGAATGCAAAACAATTTCGAGGGAATACATTTCACTTTGAAATTTAGTCCCGGCTTTTAGAGGAAAGGGAATGCGGTGGAGGAGAGGGGCGGGAGGAGAGGAGGAGACGAGGGGGACAGGACGAAATGGGAGATGAACACACACTTTCTGTGTTTGTTCATTAAAATTAAAAGAAGATCCGGGTCTTTTAGCTTCAGTGTATAAGACTCTTTAGGCTTGGCTACCGAGTCAGACCAAATCACCAGTTACAGGAAAGTCCTGTTTTATAATGGACAAAGAACTTACACTCATTTCAAGCCCAGGAGGCAGATAAAAAAAAAAAGTGAAAGCAGTTTGATAGTTGATTAGTAGTTAATTTGTCCACGATGTTTGTTACTAAAAAATATAAGAAATATTTCCTCTGATTGATTATTTAATTGATTGATTGATTGACTATCATATTATTCATTGGGGTTATTGCATAATATCCATAGCTTAAAGTCCTATTATCCAGCAATTTTCAGGACATAAATCTATTATTTCTTTATTTTTTGTGCCAATAAAATGGCTTTTATTTCCATTTTCTCTTGTGCGTTCACATTTGTGCGCATTTTCACACGTTTTTGGCAAGCAACCCAACAGAGAACCACCACCAAAAAAAAAAAAAAAAAGAGCCCGAAGACTTAATGTATGCACAGAAAATTGTAAACATGTAAAGAACTGAAAGCTTCACGCTGAGTTTCGCCATGCTCCATTTCCCCACCATTTCCTGCTGTCGTTTTAAAGCGATCTCACTCATCTAGAGATCCCGTTTGCAGGAACAGTATGCTTATAATTACTAACAAATCAAGCGGCTACTGTTGCTCTCCCGGTTTATTGATAAGCTGAAGAGAAATGGAAAGGGGAGAAATGACAAAGAGGCTGAAAGCAACCACAGGAGGAGAAAGAAAAAAAAAAAAAGAGGAAAAAAAAAAAAGAGATAAAAGTATGGAAAAGGAGAAAGGGGAGAAAAAGGAGACATGAAGGAGGTAAATAAAGAAATAAAAAGAGAGGCAGAAGGCAGAGATTTTGAAAGGGGGAATTATGTATCTGTTAGTGCACACATCCACACAGCAAATAGAGTTTGGGAGTGAAAGAAAATCGAACAGTTTCTGCTGGGGATAACAAGAACTAAATGGGATAAAGTGAAAGCAAGAGTGGTGGGGACGCTGCATAGATACGTGTGTGTTGTTCTGTATTATTTCAGTAGTTGTGGCAATCCCCAGCCAACTGGGAAAGTTGACATCGGCTAAAAATATACTCTGCGTTATGGTTTATTTACATGCACGCAGGGATTTGACAAATGCAGCAGCACACACGGACTTGTAGACCTCTTCACCCACAAAACCTCCACGTTCCATTATCTCTGCTGATGTATGGGTTATATCTGAAAAGCTCTAGCCATGATAAACATATAGATATGATATAGATAGAGATAATTCATTCCATGGCAAACACTTTTTTGAGGCAGCATTAGGTAATTTACAGAAGATATAGAGTCTAGATAGAATACATCTCTCTGAAACTATGAAATTGCAATAGATATGCTTACAACGCCTGGTAAGCCTCGAAAATGGGTTCAGAGTTATCACACTGCAGCTGGTGGGTATGTTCCTATGGTCCTTTTCAAGGAAACAGTGGTAGGAAGAAAAGCTGAGGAGCTCTCAGCATAGCAGGGAAGGGAGCCAACCTGTTCCCCAAAAGCAATTTGCAAGGGAAAAAAGAAACACCGAGCACGTGAAAATCCATATTTCAAAGGTTAACTAATGTAATGAGTGCTCCAAAAGGCCAAAGCGAGTGGGCTGAGGTGCATTTAAGCATTGCACGGGTCCTTCTCTCTTTAGTGAGTCTGGACTAAGATCAGATGTTCGTGGAATTGCTGCCTCTTGTTTAATTTCTCAGTTCACTGGACAGTGACCTGATAAACTGGTCACTAAATATAGCCACGGTAAAGGTGTACTCAGACCACTGAGCCCGTGTGTTTGTCCCAAGAAAAACTGCCAGTCATGAAAATCTGTCTGGTGGAACTGCTTTAATCCATTTTTTTTTGTTGTTTTTGTGCACTTGATTCTTCACTCAAATAGAATATCGTGCATGAAATATGTGATATATTTATGTATAAGGAGGAAAACATATATATGATTTTTTTTTTGTCTGCTGTACTACCTCTGATACACAAAAAAAGCCTTCTCCTATAGAATCAATGGCAAAAAAAATCCTATTAATAGCAACGAAAGCAGGAGCGGGCCTCTAAGTCTTTTATAACTGTTTCTGAGCCATTCTCAAACTATTTGAAACCGCCTTTATGAGCTGCATAAAGTGCCTAAGTAAAAATAATAGAGAAATAAGAATCCATTTCACTTTCTGATTCCCTCAAGTCAAGCCACTCAAAATAATTTGTTTATACTGGAGACTATATACAAGGCATAAGAAGCAATATGTATATCTAAAATCGACATGCCTTTTGGTTTTTAGCTGTTATAGAGCTTTTATTGTGGGGGTCTGGTCTGGCAGTAGGAAATGATCTGTAATAAAAACAGTGAAACACGGTTGTGTCTATTCCATACACTGAGGTTATAAAATTGGCAATTGCCCAGTAGTTAGCACTTGGTAATATATTAGGATACCCGATCTTATTGTTTAGCAGCTCCAGACGACTTAAATATCCGTTCAACCCTAATGGTTTGATTCTCCAGATATGTTGCAAATAAACAGGGCTTTTATGACTTAACTGACATGTATTATAACTACCCAAATAGCTGGCATATGTGCATAATAGAACCCTATTATTTGTCGAATTGGTTTTGCAATTGATTGAGTGGAAATGGGAGATTGTGAAGTAGTATCTGCTCGAAGAGGGTGTGTAATCAATTAGTCTTCTCCTCTGAAACATGCCCGCTGGACTGTCAGGGCTCTACCACCAGCAAATCCCCCAGTTTTGGAGTATATTTTCTATAAGGAAACGTGTGTTGCCGTGAATCCAAGAGGAAGCAGCAGTAGCAGCTGTCAGCTCTTATTAACTCCTGCATAAAACATACCTTAAGTACGGTTTGTTATCAATTACTTGCAGAAATGAAACAACTGGGAAAATGCAGCGAGGCTCCCTATAAATTAAAGTGATTGGGTGATTGATTAGAGCACCTGCTGTAAATCATAACAGTTACACACAATTATGAGAGAGCTATTTAAGTTCATTTGTAAACAAAATTCATGTCACGAGGGAATTGCTCTCAGTTTTAGTGTAGCCAATTTTTTTTGTTTATTTCTGAATGTGTCTGGTTGCTATTATAGGAATTTGTTCATTATAATTCCCCTGGTTACTCTTAAAGTAAGTTCACTGGTTTGTCAGAGAAAAGAAATATTTCATTGTATTCAAGGCCGAGCAACATGGTTTGATTTTGTTTAGTTTCATCTTATCATTTTCTTTTTATTTTTTCCCCTATAACTACCTTTAAATATGTGTTACAGTAACTAAAACAGCTTTATTTCGGGGCAGGCGAGTTCCCAGTAATTTACGGACAGCACAATATGATCAGAGTGGAGAACACCATGGTAGGACCAGATATTTTTTTCCTGGTGTTCATTTTTCTGAAGGAAAAGACTCATTTTATTTCATAAACCAGACTTAATAAAAACACAAAGCAATAACAGAGCTGTCTTCTCGTTGCTGTATCTTCCAGCCTTGATACTTATTTAAGACAGCAACTCGATTCGTGTAGTGAATTTATTCCTGGCTCAGCTTAGCAGTAATGGAAACATAGCCAAAAAAAGTAAATTTTCCTCTTTTTTTCCCCTCCAGAAAGGCGCTGTCCGTTGTACAAAAGGCATCGGGGGGCTCTGGGTGAGACACAGGCTCAAACCCGAAAGTTGCCAGGTGCTTGCCAATATGTATTTTATTTCCCAATGATTAAACCCTATATAGAGGTTGTACTGTACCACCCTCCTCTCCATCCATCATTCATGGAGCAGTGTCCTAGAGGTTGGGGGAGCAGCACCCTTTAGGTTGCTGGAGGTAGCCAGAGATTCAAAATTCCCTTTCATTTTGCTGTTCTGTGCATGTCAGAGAGACTGTGGTTATCCTGTGGTCCTTCGTGGTGTGATGATTTCTGTCTCCCCTCCTCCCCTTTTCTTTCTCCAGTTCCGGTTCCTCCAAAATCTGTTACTTCTTTGATGATGAATAAAGATGGCTTCCTGGGTGGAATTTCAGTCAACACCGGAGAGGTGTTTTGCTCTGTACCTGGCCGCTTGTCTTTGCTTAGTTCAACTTCAAAGTACAAAGTAACTGTGGGAGAAGTTCAAAGACGACTTTCCCCTCCAGAGTGTCTGAACGCATCCCTCCTAGGAGGAGTACTTAGAAGGTAAGAGGTTGGGGGAGTGAATGAATACAGCTATGTGTGGCCTCTCTGCATGCACCAGAAATACTTGGCCAACAGTAAAGTTGATTTCAAATATGCATTGATCTTATTGTCACAGCCTGTGTGTGTCACTTTGGGGGGTAGGGTGAAAATATTCAGTATTCAGACATTAAGATAAATGTATGAAAAGCAGAGGAAGATTTGGCCTTATTTAGTTACAAATGAAGGAACTGAGACAGGAAGATTTTTTGCTCTTGCACATGAACACAATTTCTACCTTTTCTGCTTCTCACACTTCTCTCTTAGATAGTGGATAAAGTAAAATAAAATGATGGGTATGATTCAGGGTGAGCTGAAGGTTTTTGAGGAGCCAATGTATTTCTAGGGATTTCCTGGATAAATCCATGAGGTTTTCTCTTTATGACAATAACAATCAGGTAATTATGTCGATTATGACACGTGGTGTCACATAAGACATCATTGAAACTAGCAGGGAACTAATAAGCAAGCTGTAAGGTAGGGAAGTACCTGACTAAATAAAAGCCATCAACAGGTATCTTAAAAGCAGAAACTTAGTGCTTCATGCAGAGAAATTTGCTGGAGGAATTACAGGTGAGCTTGAGGCCCTTGCTGTTTAATATTTGTGCAAATCCCCCACTAGTGTCTTGGTGGATTTTGCTGAAGACCTCAAAATAGCTGGCATTATTGGTACTGAGGAGAATGGTGAGTAAGGGATAACCTTGAGGTCTGGTTGTCGCTCCATCATATCAAGTGGGAGATTGGGTTTTATCTGAAAAAAAAAAAATAAGAGTTTAAGCCCTGAGGTCATTAGCTGGAAATACTGCCAGGGAGAAAGGTCTTTTTCTTCTTGACAGTGACTGAGGGACTGTGAATTGTCAGTATGACTTGGCTTTAAGGAAGGCGACCTAAGGCTCCGTCTCCAGTCAGAACAGGGAAGAAGCCACGGGGTCCCAGTTCACCCACTCAGGCTGAGAGGGTATAATACTTCATTTTCTATGTGAGAGGTAGACACCAGACTGGAAAGAAAAGTAGGATTTTTGGATAGGAATAAATGCATAAAAAATGGCTGTGAATAAATTTCAGATCATGTTTAAAAGTTGCTGATCTTAGACGAGTCAATATCTTGACAACTTCTGCAGCCACAGTTGGGATATGTTGACTCTGAGGTGTTTTAAAATGAAGTTGACTTTTGGGGTCTCCCTCCTTCCCACCAAAAAAAATATTCTGTGATGGCGTCAGAGGCTTTGGCTCTATGTCTGGAGATGATAAGGAAAGTTCTGCTACATGCAGTCAGTCACCCAAATACACACACGAGAACCAGGGGCTCCTAAAATAGATGCAGTTCCACGTGAATGTCTGTAATCATTGTTCAGCTGCGAGCCTTGCCAGAGAAAGCAGCAGAGATTTTTACTTACAGATGCTAACCTGCCTGCTCCTTCTGTACAAACACAAATGGAGTGGGGAGAACATCTGAGAGATACCCTGTAGAAAATATAATTATCAAGATAAAGAAACATTATTGAACTTTAGCCGATTTCTGGAGGTGGCCCAAGCTATAATCATTGGTTGCTGTTGACTTCAGTTCCTATCTTGAATCTAAATTTTAAGCAAGCTTTTGGTTCAGAGCAGATGAAATATAAAAAGCTGCTCTCTTTCAATTCTGCCATCCAGGCCTATTTACTTTGATATAAAATAGTGGGAAGCCAGTCTGGCTTCTCTGTAGTTTCTGGTTTCCTTTCACTAAGTGTGACTGCTAAGTCTTAAACAAATTTTAAGTAAAGAACTAAGAAATAGTTGGGATAGACTCTGCTGTTAGGTGCCAAAACTCTCCCTGACTTCCCAGGTGGCAAGATTTCATCCCTGGGGCTTTACATATGTATGGGCGTTCGAACAATAGCTCTGATTTTCCCACCTATAGTTCACTCATCCTTTCATTGCCCTTATCAGTAACCTCCAACAGATACTCAAATCTTCCCCCAGGCAATCCATTCCCTCTTTATAACGCACCCTGCCTCAGGTGAGCTCTTCCTCTCTGCATCGCCTTCCCTCACAAGAACACACTCACACACACAATCGCGCGAAATGGTTTAATAAATATTTTCCTCCTTTTCTATTTATCCACAGACACATATATTCTTTCTTCGAGCTTTTCAGATTTTCTCTTTTTTTGTCCCCTCTTCCCATTCTGTCTCTTTACTGGGACAACAGAAGACTGAATCCTCCTCTACCTTCTTCCCCATCCATCTTGGTACAAGTTGGTGTCATACAAAAGCAACCCATTTGCTCTCTAGATCAGAAGCTTTCCAATAATTTTTGCTGTTTGGCATTATTTGATTTCCCTGGATAAAATAGGTAGAAAAGTGGGTTTATCCCCACCTCTATCCCTGGGACAAATTAAGCAAATCTCGGTAAAACCGAGCAGAAATCAACCCCCCCAAAGTCCTTAACGTCGAATGAAAACCCTCACAGGCTCCGCTGACTGCACAGACTAAACATTTCTTCCAGGAACACTGCGGGGTTAATCACGATGTTAATTTCTTTACAATTCTAGAGCCAAATCGAAAAACGGGGGGAGATCTTTGCGAGAAAGGCTAGAAAAAATCGGTTTGAATTTACCAGCCGGCAGGCGTAAGGCCGCAAATGTCACTTTACTCACCTCCCTGGTGGAAGGTAAGCCGTGGGTCGCAGCTCCCTTCACACCCCTGCCTGCTCTGAACTCCTGTCTGACATCTTACCAACTAAAAAAAAAAAAAAAACAAACAAACACAAAACCAAAATAACCCCCCACCAACTTTCGGGATTAGGCGGGGAAACCTTGTGGAGGTGAATTTCAGGGCGGGTTAGGAGGAACATTTGCTCCGTTAAGGATCCCGTTCCCAAAATGAAGTCACTGGCTGGAGGATCATTGATCCCTCTTGGTGGCAAGAATGAGGGAGTGTGTATGTGTGTGTATGTGTATACATATGTATGTATAATTCTGCAAGGCAGTCCCACTCCTCATTGCTATTTGTTTCCAGTTTGTGCTCTCCGACTCCACATCTACTCCATCTTCCTGCTAATTCGCTCCTCCCGATCTGATACAATAAAAAACTTTTTTTTTTTTTTAATTAAATCAGAGCAATTTAAGAGTCGCAGAGCTCAGTTTCCCTTAAGATGTCTGGAGCTGAACAAAGAAAGCAGCTATTCCTGAGGAAAGAGAGAGGGAAGGGGAAACAGAAGTTTCAACTCATTTCAAGTCAACTGATGTCATTTCGGTGGCAGGCCGTCTTTCTTTGATTTGTTGTTACTGTACTGAAAAGAAAAATTTAGAGCCACTAATAAGTTTAGGATATGTGTGTGTTTATGCTAAGAGAAGTTGGACCTTCTCCAAGAAAAACCTATCCTGAGTAGTATGGATGCAATTATGAATTATATGTATCTGCATTACACATACACACCGAGAGGCGTATAAATAATCCACTTATCTCTTCTGCATATAAGCGTGCATAAATATTTGTGCTAGATACTAACTTTTCAGCTCTTTTGATTGAGTTATGCGAGCGATAAGACCCCACCGCATGCAGAGCTGAAGGCAGGCTCCCAGAAACAGGGAGATGAGAGGCAGGAGCTCCTCCTGGTACCCGCATGTAGGTGATGCCCAGCGTGCAAGGCACAGTGCAGGTTACGCATACAGGGTCTCGCTAAAGGAGGTGTGAAGCATTTCGGGGGTGTCAAGTGCCCTTGGGCGCCCGGGTTAGCGCAGCTTCACCCCCGCTGTGTATGTGTAGGAACCCTGTGCGCCCTATTCACAGCAGCACCAGCCCATCCCCGCAGCTGGTGTGAGGTTCAAAAGCCGGTGGGCTTGTGTAGTGATGCTGAAATCTGTGTCAAGTGTGCAGCAAGGTGTACATTCCCTTTCTCTCCCCTGATTCCCTCACAAATCAACAGTTTATCTCCAGAGAGCTCCCTCCTTTTGGAAGAAGCTGCACCTGATGGAGTTTTATCTTTTTCATTTTTCCCCACCCTGGCACCAGCCAGGTTTTAGTGTTGCTGCCCCTGTATCGCCAGGAGCAGGGACTGTTCGGCCAGCCCTGGCCTCGATTGCCCCAGCGCTGCCGGGGAGAACCTTTCCCGGCACAGGGATCCCACCTCCAGGCTCTGCCGGCTGCTCTCGCCTTCATTAACCGGTTTGATGATTAGCGAGAAGCGTTGGAAAAGCAGGAGATGACGTTGGAAAGCAGCTCCCGATAGTTAAAAATAATGTGGTCCTGGAGTTATTAGACATACCTGTTTTGCGTGTTGGAAATCTTCCCCCTCGACCCTCAGGCGATGCTTTAAAGGGTTTAAAGTTTTATTCTAGAGGGGTTGAGCTATAATCTTGTGGAATCCCCCTGGAGTCTGAGGGGTTTTTTTATCCCTCCTCTTTTCCTCCTTTCTGCAGCTACTGTCTTCTTCTTGTGGCATGAAGTACATCAGTAGGAGTTGGATGACACAAACTTCTGGAGGCAAGAAACCTGAAACCAGGCAGGCAGGAAAAATGACAATTAGAATTAGAGTTAGAATAATAATTATTTTTTTTCACAGAAAAGGTTGTCATTAGTTGTTATCTTTCCACTGGTCAGAGAGGAGTTTCTGTTACATGATGGTCAGTTAAAAATGTAGCTTATTAAATTGCCATTGGGCTAAATGCAGTTATCTCCATAATTTTATAAATGTGGTGATAACTGTGATAATAATGCAAATGCTCTGTGTGTGGATAAAGCGTGTATATAATGTCCGACAAAGAATTAACATTAATATTCGCAATATATCCACATCTGTGAAGTTCTGGACAATGATCTGATGTATTAAAACAGGAATGGTTTCTCTGCCCTTAAGAGAAGTTTGGATTCTTTAGTCTTTCAGGATTTGACTAATTTTCCCTTGTTTGACTGTTTGTTTGTTTGTTTTTTAATCATTCCAGTTAATTTTAAAGTCTTTTTCTGTGTGTGTGTGTGTGTGGTGTGTATCTGTGTGCACTTCCCCCTCTGTTCTGCACAACACCTGCTTGAGTACATACCAACAGAAGTGCCTTGTAGCAAAGACAAATCTCATCAGCTCAAAATCGGTTCCATCAGCTTCTGTCCCCAAATTACGGCTTGTGGAGGGAAAACGTAAACGTGGAGCCTGTCCCTAAGGTGGAAGGGATGCTATGGAGCTTGTCCCTAAGGTGGAAGGGATGCTATTAGGTTTCCAAACTCGGCCCGAAGGAGCTGGTCTCCCCGTGGGCAGCGGTGGGCAGGTCGGAGCCAGCCCAGCCCGGGCCGGCCGTGCCCGGAGGTGTTAATCCCCCTCTCGTTCCCTCCAGGTGAGGCCGTTCATTTAGCTCGGGATTTTGGTTACATCTGTGAAACGGAGTTCCCAGCCAAAGCTGTTTCTGAGTACCTGAACAGACAGCACACGGACCCCAGCGACCTCCACTCCAGGAAAAACATGCTGCTTGCTACAAAGTGAGTGAGAAGTTAACTACCCCCTTCTGCCCTTCCCCGAGAAAATCCTTCCCCCCTTCCTTAAACCCTTCCTCTCAGCTCGCTTGGAAAGCAGGCGGAATTTCCAGACCCTAAATTCCAATGACCCCCACGGGAAGGAGGATGATTGTATTGCCCCACGGACCTCTACATCCCTTTGCAGGGTGATTCCTGCCAACAGGCCTTATAGGGAGTGTAGACGACTGTCCCCTAGCTATTGTACATAATTTCCAAGCCACTCACAGTTAAAAAAACTTTAAGGAAAGCAGGCTAAAAATCTATATTTTGCTTCCACAGCATGTCTGTCTGTCCCTCCTGCTGCTCACACACACCTGTCTGTCTACTACCAAACTGCGATGTCTTTCCTATATGATTTATTAAAAAAAAAAAAAAAAAAAAAGAGGGAAAAAAATAAAAGCACACCACCATGTACTGCTAATGATTCTTGGTTTGGCCCCTCCAACCCATCTCTCTGCCCTGGGATTTCCTCGGTGGATGTGCTGTATGTGATGATTTACACTTGGCTGTGCCTCCCAGGCTAATGACTGGGTCCTTCATGGTTTGCTCGGGTCCTCGGCAGTGGGTGCTGAGTGTTCACACATCTTCGTCTCTCTGGAAAACAAAAAAAAAAAAAACAAAACCAAAACCAAAACCAAAAACAAAACAAAAAAAAAAAAAAAAAAAGAAAAAGAAAGAAAAATACCAGCCCAAACAGCACTCATTTATTTCATGCTCTGGGACGTGGCTTGCCTCCGATGACAGTGTAATTTAAAGAAATATATGGAGGGTTGAAAAATCATTTGCTCAAATTTGTCCAGATGTTTTTTAGACGTGATTGGAATTTGATTGCCCTTTTCCGCAGGGTCAGAAGATATTAATGTCCCAGAACTTTAATTGCTCGCAGACCCTGCTTTGCTCTTTGAAGATGTAAAATGTTGGACTCATTACTGTTTGTTCTCCAAATTCAAAGTTTCCTCTCTTGCACTTTCTTAATGGATAATACACATAGAAGTAGACCTTTATCTTTCCCCACCCTCTGAAACCTTTAACCCACTGGGAATTTCAGAGGATGAGAGCTGAATGTCTTTTTTAAGGGTTTCTTTCTTCCTTTTTTTTTTTTTCCTTTTTTTAGTGTTGTCTCTTTATTTTTTTTCCCTCCAGTCCCTGGGTATGCATCTGTCTTAAAAAAATCTATTCCTTTGGGAGCCATAAAGAAACTATTCCTTTGGGAACCCTATCAGCCCCCAGGGTTTCTACATTGCCTGGGCACCTGTTGACTTGAAGGTCTTTTGGACCAGAGTAATGCAAAAGAAAATGTGTCTGTGTGAATTCATTAGAAAAATCAAATCTGACTTTTCAAAGGTGCAGGCAAACAAACATGAAGCAGATGTCGATTCTGATGTGTTAATTGGGCTGTCACCTTCACAAAATAAAATAGGAAGTGATCACTTTTCTCCTCATGCCATGAATAAGCCAGCATGGAGTCCCAAAGCCCTGATTTTTCTCAGTAAGGTGGCCCAGCCTGAGCAATCTCAGAGGAGGCTCAGTTTTGGCCCTTCCCAGCCCCAGGTCCCTGTGCCACCCAGCAGCTTTCAGGGCATGGCTATGCTTTCCTTTGGGAATGGCACTGGTGGGAGCTGCTTTAAGTCAGAGCAGATCTGCAGTAGGATGGGTGCTTGGCAGATACATGGCACACCTCCCTTTTATCCTGATCGTTTCTAGAGCTGCCAAGCAGAGCTGGGTTTTTACAGTTCTTTGGAGACATTCTTCTGGCTACTGGAGAGATTTTTATCTCCAGACCTGGTGTTATCCTGCAAATGGAAAACCTTTCCCCTGAAGAACATCATTCTGGTCAGGGAGGTGCTGGCTTACCATGGCAGCAGTTTTGGGAAAAGAAAGGTCCAATCTCATGTCTTGGGATCAGCTTTGGGTTGTCCTTTTCCCTTCCTTCAACCTTAATTGTCATGAAGAATTGTTGGATGAGCCTAATGACCACATTTCTCTCTCCCTTTTCCCTTCTTTTCCTTTTTCTCTTCGGTATAGGCAACTTTGTAAAGAATTCACAGATCTCCTGGCCCAGGACAGGACGCCCATTGGGAACAGCCGGCCCACCCCTATTTTGGAACCGGGCATTCAGAGCTGCTTGACTCACTTCAGCCTCATCACTCATGGCTTTGGGGCCCCCGCTATCTGCGCTGCCCTCACGGCCCTCCAAAACTACCTGACTGAAGCTCTCAAAGGCATGGACAAGATGTTCTTGAACAACAACACTGCTAACAGGCACACATCTGGCGAAGGACCAGGTAGTAAAACTGGAGACAAGGAAGAGAAACACAGAAAATGAGAGAGAAAGAGAGAGAGAGCGAGAGAGAAAGGAAAAAAAATAGAGAGAAAGAAAGGAAAAGAAAAAAAGTTAAATAAATAAAAGGAGAAAAGAGAGAGAGAATCTTTTAAAAGAAAACCGTCTTAATTTTAGCTTTAAAAATACTGGATTGGGCTTTGGAAGAATTCTATTAGGTAGGACAAAATAATAATAATAATAAAATAAAAATAACAATAAAAGAAAGACAATAATTTAAGATCAGAGGAGCACAATGGCGCAAGACCAGTGGTTCAGAGTCTCTTGCCAGGAACATGTGAAGACAACCACCAGGATTTTTTTCCCACTTCTGTTCTTTCACATTTTTTAAATAATGATTTGGGGGGAGGGGAATATAATAATAATTAATAATAATAATAAAAGAAAGAAATGAATAACTTATTGGAAGAAATTGCAGAAACCTTTTTGGTGTCAGTGCTTTGATTTCTTGAGCTGCACAGTCTGTTTTGCTTTTATTTATTTTTTTATTTTATTCTATTTTTGTTTTCAACAATGTCCTGTCTCCACCTTGACTAAAATGATCTTCCAGAGTGTTCCTTTCTGAGTAACCCCATAGCCTCATTCCCTCCAAATCTTCCCATCTCATCTCACCACCCTAGTTCTGTCTAGACTAGGAAAGGAGGGGAGGTGAGCACACAGACCCCTCGCCAAGCCATCAACACCAGCTGCATTCATGGCAGCATCTTAACTTTAGGTGCCACCAGAAGAGGAGTTTCAAGTCACTGTAGCTCAGCTGAATTAGTCAACTCTATTTTTTAAGAACTACTTTGTTTTTCCTGGTCTAGACAGACTCTCTGTTTAGATTACCAGCGTTTACAGGTGTGTCTGGGTGCGTGTGTGCCTATGTGTGTGCATATGTGGATGTGCACACATAACTCCTTAGGGGTGTGTGTGTCGTGTGTATGTTTGTCTATATATATGTATATATGTGGATATATACATATATATATAAAATATGTGTGTAGAGCCACACATATTAATGCATGCAAACATACCTTTGTAATTTAGCACTTGTCTTTGATGGTAAAATACCTTGTCTATAATAGGTTGCAAAATTTGGAAGTAAGGTCTGGTAAAATGTCAGCACTATCTGATTTCTTAATTTTCTGAGATCTCCTCTTTTTCTCTAAGGAGTTTTATATTCCTAACTATGCCAATGTTTCAATCCTTAACTTCCTTGACTAGTGTGTGTGAGAGATATCTTCCCCCATTTTTAAAGAACTGTTAACAACAACAAAAAAAATGAGTGATATGAGTATGTAATTCTTTCTCAGGAGTATGCACTATTTTATTTTCTTCTGTTTCCTAAAGCTTTGCCCGCTTGGCTTATGAGCTTCTTCAAAGAGGACTAGAGATCCCTACACAATATATCAGGTACAGAGAAAAAAAATCCACAATTCTGATATTCTGATACTTTTTTTTTTGCTTCTTTTGCTTTTTCAAATCAAAGCCAGTTGTTACTGAATTCTGTAGGTGCACTTCTTTAAAGAAGCTCAAAGGGAATAACTTGAATGAGACAAAAATATAAGTTGAAATCGAGGTGTACTGTTGCAAAGAAAATAAGAGCTGTGTTGAATGTTACTGCACTTGCTTGGCACTAGGGTTTTGTACCCAGGGAGGAAAGGGTTGCCATGTGAGCTGGCTCCTCGTGATGGGAGTGGGGAGGGTTTGCCAGGGAATATCCTCATTTCTGAGCTCAGTCTGAGGAAATCTGTTTCTCTTAGAAAGCTTTTTAAAAAAAGATGTCTTGTGACTCTTGCTTTAGAACAAGTTGGTGTGGTAAGGGGGGAAAAAATCTTCTTAACTCCAGTGTTTATCTTGGTGGTTTGGTGTCTGACAGGATGTCTTATGCATATGATTTTGGGTGGTGGGGGTGGAGGGAAAGTCTTATTTCTTTCCTCTCTCTTTTTTTTTAACATACATTTCCTTGTCTTCTCTGGTAAAAAGTAATGCTGAGGTGTAAGGATATGAATTTCTGTTTGGACTCTGCCGTATCAGTAATTGCATGTGTTTCTCAGTGGGGTAAGGTTTGTGCACTAACACACCTTTTTGCTTATGTCAGAACAGTTACTGGGTGTGGGTAAACCTCCTGGAGGCACTGGCAAAACTCCAGTGGGGTCAGGCTTCCTCCCAGCATCCCTGTTAAAGCTGCAGGACTCAATCCCACCACCCCAAGCAGGCACACCTGAACTCAAAACAGGAGAGAGAGCAAAACAAAAGAGAAGCCTTAGCCTTGCTTTAATTTCTAGATACCTTCCAAAGTGGATATTGGGGAGAAATAGTTCAGCAATACTCTCAACATCCCTCAAAACATTTTCTTAAACATAAAACAAACAGTCCTCTTGTCACACTTAGTGTCTTTAGCTCTCTGAGACATGGCTACAGCTGAGGGCCTGCTCTGTTTCTCAGATCTTTGTGCAGCAAGGTCTCAGCTCTTGTTCTCTGCTTGTGATTTGGACATGTGTGTGGCAATGGAAACCCAGGAATCATTCAGTTCCAAGGACCTCCCTGTGGAGCTGCTCCTCCCTCATGTACCTTTGGTTCTTCTGGGGCAGAGTGCTCTGGGGGATATCCTGTGAGAAAATGGGGGAACTGAAGCAGGCAGCTTTCTCCATGGGCTGTTGGGTTGAGTTGGAGGTAGTCTTAGACCCTGGCATATCCCTGCCAGTGGGTTTGGTTGTGGCAGGGATTGGCACAGCCCTGTGGATGTCACTGGAGGAGGTGTGGTTGTCAATCTCATGGATCCCCCCCCAGCAGGTTGGGAAGCCCCAGACTGAAAAGCAACCTCCAGGCAGCCCCCAATCCTTTCAAAATCTGCTCCTTGCCAACCACCTCCAATTTCATAAGACCTTTGGGGAAGGACAATCCAGGCGCCAGTGCAAGGCATGCCCCAGCAGTGATGTGGGGGAAAAGGAAAGGGTAATGTGTGTGTGTATCTGGGGAGGAACGAATGGCACCACCCCAAAGCACATCTCCTCTCCCTTCTCTGCCTGCTGAGCATATTCTGTTTATTGAAGCAGGGCACAAAGTGTTGAATGTTGCTTTGTCTGCCCTCTGCAAACACAATTTGTGAGGAGCCTTTTGGTCCAGCCCTCCGGTCCAGCCCTCCAGCCTCACCCAGTGGGGTTTTTGGCTGTGGGGAGCCCCCATGTTGGCTCTCAGTCTTCCACCTCCCCAGCTTCACACAGGGCCCTGGGGACCTGCTCCCTGTCACCCCAGAGCTTCCAGCTGAAGGCTTTGGGGGAATGTTAGGATGGTCTTTCTTTGTCTTTGGGGAAATGTTGGGAATGATCCTTTTAACTGCAGAAGACAGTATCCTACCACCACTGTGAGTTAGTGAAGAGAGGGAACCCTTGGAAATTCTTGGGGAAAGACCTGCTCACACATGTGTGAGGGCCTGATGCTGCTACTGCTGAAATTTCCCCTAGGCACAGGTTTGGTCACCTGGATCAGGACCTAGACCTTGAGCAGGCTGGGGGAAGAGTTTCAGTCTGTCTCTTGTGCCTTCTACCTGGAAGAGACAGACTGCAAATGCCAGACCGTGTGTCGCTCAGGCAAAATACAGCCAAATTCCCATTGATTGCAATGGAAGGTCCCCCGTTTTCTCCTCAAAGTATGGAGGCAAAATCCACGAGGTTGTGATTGAAATGCAAATGGGGAGAAAATGTGACATAGAAGTACATATCTCTGCCTCCCTCTAGCTTAGTGCTGCCTCCAGGGGGAAATATCCATTGCTTGGTGGCTCCTATCAGTGCTGAGGACAGAGGTCCCCCTACAAACTAAACTCAACCTCCCTCTGGAAGGCATTTTCCTGCTCCCCTCCACTTTCCCAGCCCGACTACTTGTGTTGGCGGGGCACCTCAGACGTTTATCTGATAATTGAGTTATTAAAAGATTTGGTTTCCTCGGGATCATAAATCAATAAACAGGAGGATTAACACGGCAGCTTTGCTTTGTAACTCAAGGGAAAAGTTTGAGGAGAGACCATGAAAAGTTTGTTTTCAAACCAAACAGGTGGGTTGCTGTAAATTTTATTTAATTCTCAGTCTCGCTCCTTTATTTTTTTTTTTTTTAATAACAATTCTCTATTTGCCGTTGGAAAGATCTTTGTTTTCATGTACTCCCTGACATTATTTTTTTTTCCTGGTTGTTATTCACACAAAATGTGAAGAAAACAACAAGTCAATTTTATGGGAATCCTTTTACAACCTGATGATTTCTTTAAAATCGGGTCGTGTCTTGTCCCACCTAATAGAAATTCTCTGTGAGAAGCTGTTTAAAGTCCCTTTGCATCCCAGACCTACCTCTCCCCAAATCCCCAAATTTACATTTGGGGCCGGGAGAGAGGAGGGGAAGGATGGTTTTAAAACCTTTAGCTGTGCCCAAAGGGCTTATTCCCTTCCCCTGCTCATCTCTTTCTGACCGGTTTATCACACAGACCTGTCCGGCTCTGTTTTAATGCGTTTCTCGGAGAATTTGGTGCTTGTTTCAGCTGCCGTAAGCGTTGCCAGATCGATCCGGCCAACCTCCCCCTCCCCTCCGGCTTCCCTGTGTGAGAGAGACCGTAGGCTTTTTACAAATAGTATATTTTCTTATACAAAGGGAAAAAAAATAAAAGAAAACATCCCCAAACACACTGGCAAACGCCTGAACATTTCGAGAGAGACGAAACACTGTGTGCCAGCGAGAAATAAAGGAAAAAAAAAAAAAGCCCCGAACAAATGCAAAGCTCTGAAAAAGAGAATGAGAAACTGGAAAGATGAAAGAAAAAAATAATAAAAATTCTCCTTTTATGTCCCAAACGATCCCTTTCACCTCCTCTTCTTGAAAAATCTGACCATGCAGTGAGAAATATCAGTTTATCGACTCTTCCTGAGAAGAAATGCGGAAAGGCATTCAGTATTGAGTTTGTATATATTTATTTATGCTTAATTTAACGGGAATGTGTAAATATGGCGAGCAAGTAGTTTTTGGGTTATTTATCTGTGACTCTATACCTCTGTGAATGGGTGGGGGAATTTAAAAACAAAACGTATATAAAAACAAACAAAAAAAAAACAAACAAAAAAGAAAGAAAAAATAAAACCAACAAAAAAAAAATCCCGCTTGACTAGATAGTATCCTATCTGAATCTTTTCTGTTCTTTATAGACAAGCTGTTATGGTAATGGGTAGAAATTGGTTTCTTGTCCAGTGATGACCTGATTTACATAAATAATAAGAATAAGAATAAAAAAAAAGGAGATTGTTGTGTTTTGTTGTATTTTCCTCTTCAGTTTTTTTGAATGTTGGTGCTGCTTCGATTCTGCAGACAGATTTACTTATAACGCCAAGAAGTCTTTATTTTCCCAATCTAGGCTTTGGGAAAATTCAGGACGTGTCTCTACATTAAAAAAAAAAAAAAGACAAACAAAAAAAAGACAATAAATATTGCTTCTCAGAAATGTTGGTATTTTATTTCTGTCTGACTCAAAAGTGTCCATATTTTTTTCCCAATCTTACCTTCTCAATCTAAGCAGACCTATAATAAACCTCATGTCATGTTAAAGTGAACTTTCGTTTCATTTTGCTTTAACTAGCTGAATTAGGAGTAAATCTTTTTCTTTCTAAAGTATGATCCATTAAAAGAAAATGTTATGTGAGCCTGCAATATCAGCAACTTTATTTTCCCCCACTGCTTTGTTATTATTACTGTACATTTCACTTATGTATACCTGGATGTGTGTGTATATATGTATATTTATATATACTCTTATATAGAGATCGGGAGATGTTCATATTCACAGTGTTCACAGTGCAGAATTATTTTCTACCTTTGGGTCTACACCTGCAGCACCAGCAATTAGCAAAAGGAAATATTCTAACGAAAACGTCTTTCTCAACCTTCCCCCTCCTCCCCCCCTTCCCCTGCGTTCCCAAATCGACTGTATTTAGGTTTGTAATCGCCGCAGAGCTGAGGGGAGATCCGGATCCACAGGGGGAACCTGGAGCCACTCCGGAGTGACTCGGGGTTTACCCTGCGGTCGGGGGAAGGAGGAGGGGGAGCAGATTAGGGCCTCAGGATTTTTTAATTAATTGTTTTTTACTGGTATTTTAGAAAATACTTTTTTTTTTTTTTTTCCTGGAAAGGACTGTCAATTTAATCCTCCGCACAGTCACCCTGAAAACAAACACACACGTGTGCTCAAACAGGGAACCCTGAGGGCGGAAAACCGGTTTAAAGCCTCGTTTTTACTGCGGCAAACTATTTCACTTAAATACCCGCTCCGAAGTCTCGTCTGGGTTGGAGTTTATCTGTTGGGTTTTAGAGACAGCGGTGGTTGGAGGGGGCGGACAGAGATGCAGGAGCCCTAACAGGCTGTAGATAGGTTTGTTGCAACTTAATATTTCTCTCGGAGGGGATGGGGGAATAGCAAAAAATAAATCCATCCCCACCTCCATCTCCCAAACTACCTCCCTTCTCCCTCTCCTTCCAGCTTGGACTACCGGAGCCGGCTCAGCTGATCGCCCAAGGTGTCCAAAATAAATCATCATCTTCATCATAATAAAAAAACCAAAACCAAACAACATTGCAAACGACGACCCCAAAGTGTGTTCTATGGGAAAGCTTTCGAGGCTCGGCTGCCTCGGCTCCAGCCAGGCTTGGACTCAGCCGTGACCTACTTTCTCTCCGTGGTGTGATGGCAAAAACGCCCGGAGCAAGTTTGTGGGGCCCGGGATGGAGGAGGCGGGTGGGTGGGTGGATGGGGGGACGGGGGCAGCAGCGCCCGGGGTCCGAGCAGCGGGAAAGCGAGGTGGGGGAGCAGCGGAGCTGCGAGAGAAAGAGCAGAGGGAATCCCAGTCCCCCCACGCCTTCTCTTGCCTCCTTTTTACCGGGGCTTTGCAAAACAGGGAGTGGGAAACCCCAAACCTCCCCTGCCTAGCTCCTCTGACCTAGCTGCGGGCAGGTGCGGGGGCAAGGTGGGCTGGGAATAGCAGCGGCACTGGAGCCGATTCCCCACAGCCAGGCTGCATGCCATGCCTTTTTACTTTGTTTTGTTTGCTTTTGTTTTAATCGCACCAGTGGTATTATTTTTAGTAGAGCACATGTTTTGCATGAAACCTTTCAAAACAGCCCTCTCCGTTCCCAGTGGAGTCTGGGGGAAGGTTGTTTGGGGAGAGAGGGGAGGACCAGGAAGTTTCTCTGTTGCCCAAGAACTGTGCAACAGTTATGTAAAAAAGGGGTTAAAAAAACGCAAAACCAAACCAAACCAAACCAAACCAACAAAACAAAAAACCAAAAAATCCTCCCAAGACCCCAAACCAAATCAAATGCACCAGGGAAAGCTCTTTTGTAACTCAGCAGAAGCACCCGCTTGTGCAAATCGAGGGCTTCTTTTAAAACGGGATCCAACGAGAGGTGGAAGGGCTCCCCCTGAGTTTCCCAGGCTCCCGGCGACAGTGCCAAGGTAGCAAATTCAAAGCACATCTATGTATATGTTTGCAATAAAGTGCAGTTCGCTGCTCCGGGAGGCAGAAGTGTGCCCTACCTGCCCCAGGCCGGGGTCTCCTCCCACTCACCCCTCCTTGCCCCCAGCGGTGCTCGGAGCGGGCTCGGACACTGGAACACTGGGATCAGGAAACGTGGTGGCAGGAAAGTAAAAATATTCCTGCTGATCTCCTCTTCTCCACTACATTTTCCCAGCGATCTTGAACAAGCCAAGATCAGACGGATCTTTCTTTCCTCCTTTCTTTCCTCCTTTTCTTCTTTCCTCCTTTTCTTCTTTCTTTCTTTCTTTCTTTCTTTCTTTCTTTCTTTCTTTCTTTCTTTCTTTCTTTCTTTCTTTCTTTC
>JAWWEE010000105.1:112559919-112636264 GCA_035221455.1 Xenops minutus
TCTTTCTTTCTTTCTTTCTCTCTCTCTCTCTCTCTCTCTCTCTCTCTCTCTCTTTTTCTCTTTCTCTCCCTCTCTCTCTCTTTCACTCTTTTCCTCTCCCTCTCTCTTTCTCGCTCCCTCTTGGTCTTTCTCCTCTTCTTGCGTCTTCCCCAGATAAGGTGAAAACCAAAGGAGTAGCAGAAGTAACCCAGCAAATCCATCAGAACCCCAGCTCAGCACCGCTCTGGATTCTCATCTGTTTTCCCAGCCATGACCAGCAGGGACCTTCCCTCCCTCCTCCTCTCCTGCCTTGCCCCATTCTCTCTTTAAACTCCAGGTAGTTCTAGTTTCCATTACAAAACTTCACCGTGATTTATACAGCCATAAACATCAGTTTTGCCTTTTATCCCTTTGGGGTGAACTCCTTTCATTTTTTCCTTTGGCTTTTTTTTTTTTCCCTTTTCCCTCCCCACCTGCATGGTATGGCCCACATTAATACGGGACCTCATAACTAACATCTGGTGTCCCTATGATGGAACTAGTCAAATGTCTTAAATAATCCCCAGAACCAATGTATTCACCGAATTCCTGTGTTTTCTCTGTCTCTCTCGTAAACAGGCATCCACACATAATTTTTCCCTGTAGCTGACGTGTGTCTGTGCACAGATGTACCAGGACATTCTGTTACACGTCGTGTCACAAGTGAGCGTAGCTCCAGAGTCGGTTCCGTTCGCACACCACTACTGGCTTTTAGGAGTTAAGGGAAAAAGAAAAATGCTTCTTTCCCCCCCACCCGCTCCGCCCCCCCTTTTCGGAATTTAACCCTTGCGACAGAGTCCAGCCGGTGCAAGGGGAAGGTCCTTCCCGGCTCTCTCCCCTCAGGGCAGGGCTCTGCTGCTTCCCGCACATCCCGATGTCCCAGCGCAGGAAGGGCTGCCCCGATTTCCCTTCCAGCAAGATCCCCCCTCTGCCTGTGAACGCTTCCTGGGGCAGGGAGAAGTATACTTCTGAGGGTTTACGAGTTAATAGTGTCTCTATACTCTGTGCTTAACATGAAAACTTAAAAAACTCGGAATCTCACGCAATTCAGAAATTACCGCAATTACTTTGGAGCTTTTCCCAAACAACACTAAAATGAAAAATGTGTGTATTTGCACACGTATTTATCACCCGAATTTTCAGAGACAAGAATCTTCTTATCCCTTCCGGTCCCAGAGAGAGCAAATGTAACAAAAAATAAAAAAAAAAAAAAAAAAAAAAAAAAAAAAAAAGTTCTAACATTTGCAAGGTGTTTTTAAAGCAAAGACAAGCACTATCCCGAGTGCAGTGGGACCTCCACGGCTCCCCAGCGTGGGGAGGTGCTGTGCCGGTGATTATTAGTCCTGTTAAATCGCCCAGAGAAATCGCCCACATCTCTTGACAGCATGCGAGGAGGATGCTTTTTTCAGGTCCTGAGGAACATTTCCTTTAAAAAAAGACCCTTTGGTTCGTTCCAGGTGATAATTTAGTGCGTGTTGAGATTTAAGAAGAGCATTATTTACAATTGCAATTATATCTATAGTTTTACTTGTTTAAAACGCCAGGGTGAATAGAATGTGTGTGGGCATTTCTTTTCCTTGTAAAAATCCATCAAAGGACAAGGAAATATCTTCTGCCTCATGAAACCAGCTTTAACAATAGCTCATCTGGGTGCACAAAGCATCACCTGGTATTTTTCTGCTCCTGCAAAACTCCCAGTGCCTTAACCGAAAGGTACAGTTCTCCCTAAAAGCTGTGAGCAACGATGGGGACGAGATAAGCCCCGGTCACCCCTAAACTCTGCTTTATTGCAGTGCAGAGGGGATCCTTTTAAGGCTGGGAAAAACGTAGCCTGTTTCCAGCTCTGTACAGAAAATCACAGTACAAAAACTAGTAATGATGGGAAGAGGGTGGGGAGTGGTGGTGGGAGAACTGCAAATAGGACGAGAAAACATTTTTAGGGTAAATGGTTTTCGCAAAAATAGTTTGGACTTAAAAATACATTTTAAATGAGTATAACGAGAGCAGGAAGGAATGACGTGAAATACTTGAAAACGAAAAGTTCTGGATTTTGTTATTAAGATTAAACGGTGAATGTGAGAGATGTTTCTTTCTTGAGGAATGAAGTAAACACCGGCTTTAACCTGCCCCAGAGCCGCCTGTCCATCCCTACACTCACACACACACTGCAGCCAGAGGAATAGGGAAGACTGAGAAAATGAAGGAGACTCTCGCTAAACCCCTCCAGTCCTGCTTTCCCGGGATCTTGCCATGGCAGCCGGAGCCTGGAGGCTTTTCCTTGAGCCCGGAGAGGCGATGGCCGAGGAGTAGCAGGGACCTCCTTCTCCTTACGCTTCACAGGTTTCTTTAAACTTTAACTTAGGAGTGACATGGGGCGAACGAAGGTAACTGGGTCTCGACCTGTAAACTCTCATTTTGGAAACAGATGAATTTTATGCTCCCTTCCTTTATTTTAAATACGTATATATTATTTTTCCTCACACACACGCACACACACACGTACACCGTCTCCTTGCCCTGGTTTAGGAAGTTGGAGCTTGTTTGGAAAGTTTGGAAAGAATAACCATTAAAAAAAAAAAAAAAAAAAAGGGTTGAGTTGGCTAAGGAGAGTTTCCTTTCTGGATAAAAGGTGATAATTGTAGTGGTTTTCTCGTCGATGTGGAGCAATACCACCATCCCAAATTAACATCATGGGCTGGGGTACAATTCCGGAGAATGGGTGTGAGAGTCGAGTAGGGATTTTCCCCCTCCTCCAGCTGCAAAAATCATGCCTGTTTGTTTGTGTACGTACACGTACATGCACTTACTGACCCGCGGGAAATATTTTACAGCTACTTAATTCTCCCGACTCAGAAAATGAAGGGTACGAGGTGGTTTTGTCTTTTCCGCACTGCTTTTCCCATCTCTCTGTTTCTATGCCTCATCCCGTGCAGGCAGCCTTTCACAGGGTCTTTTATTTGCTAAAAACACCTGACACAGGGCTCCGGGAGGCTCTTTCTGCAGTCTGGGCTCCAAGCCCTGCCGGGAGGGCTGGCCCCGCTCCGAAACACGCTCGGACAGGGCTGGGGCAAGGCGAGAGTTGGGTTAACCCCAGTGACAGCCAGTGTCAAGGTAAGCCTGATCAAGAAAAAAAAACAATTAAAAAAATAATAATACCACCAATATAATAATAAGAAAGTTGGGAGAAGAGAGAGGAATAGCTAAGAGGGAGCTCATCCTTTTCCCAGCCTCATCACGACCTTCTTCAGCCCCGCAACACTCTCTCCCTTTTAGGGGGGTCTGCACAGCCCCAAAGTAGCCCCTTCTCCCCTCCGTGTGGGGTGATAAGGAGATTGCCCTGCCCGCTCTGCTTCCCCGACCTCCCCCTTTCCCCTCGCCCCCTTCCCAACATCCTGTCAAGCAATAGGCTGTAAAATAGTTATCCAGCCCAGCACACAGGCAAGTGCCGTTTGAGAGTAATTTCTGCCCCGAGCACTTGGCCGGGGGCAAAGCAAGCGTGCTCTCTAACTGATCAACCTGGATATTTCATTATTCATTAATTTACTGTTTAACCAAATCCCACTCATTATCAGAGGCAACGCTTGGCAGAGCCCAGCGAACAGTAGCAGTTGGTGTCAGGCGTGGAGAATTGGCCCATTTGATCCTGGGCTGTTTTATTATTCAACACCACTGACTGAGAAAAAGGCCCATGAATAATAAAGAGCCAAAGCGTGTTTGAACTGAGAAGCATGACACAGCCTTACAAAACAGCAGTTAGGAAATTAAAGGCGAGGTGGCCCAGGCTTTGCATTTTTTATTCTCACTGTGGGCACAGGCATTGGGATCCCATATTTTTGTTGCTCCTGTGTTTATTGTTGTCGCTATTACTATTTTCCCACAAGTGGTTTGAGAGGTGTGAACCCAAAATGTGAATTGGGATCTTTTTCATTGTGAAGTTGCTCTCTCTGCCCTATCCCTATTATCATTTTAGTTTGAATCATGGCATAGATTGCACTGCACCATTTTTCTCCCCTCCTTTACTCCATAGGAAACAAGCCCACTGCAGCCATCAGATCTGGATCACTTTGTGTGTAAATGCACAAAAACACTCTCAAGAGAAGGTTAATTGAACATTGGGATGCCAATAGTGTCATATAAACTCTGCTGATGTCCCCATGGACCCTCAGGGCTGGGACTAGTCCATCAGGATCAAGACTCTAGAAAACTACTACTCTGAAGGCATTTTTCATATTTTGATGAAAAATCAAAATGGGCAGTGACTGATCATCAGTTGAAAAACAGAATAAACCTCATAGACAGTGACACTCTTCCAAAATTTTTTTCATGTTAGTAGCAAATATTATAATAGTAAACCTTATTGTCACCATCATAGTTTTCACTCTTCTGAACCAGAATCTTTGCATTTTGGCCCTAATACTTGCCTTCTGCATGGCAGAAGCACCCAAGTGTTATCTCAGTCACATCAAGGTCAAATGGCATTTTCCAAAATGCTTCCTTTTTTGGAGTATGCATAAGACTGTCCTATGGAGTGGTGACACTTAGCATAGCTTTTAAAGAAATGGTGGTTAAAATATGGGGTCCTGAAAAAGCAGGAGGAATGAGCAGTCAACAGCAACTTTGAAAAATGTTGACAAAAATGTCTCTGATGTATAAAAGTCATCCAAGAACGCTGGAGTAAAATAACTTACCTGAAGCCACAATAATCACAGGAATCAACCCGGAGTATTTACAGCAGCCTAGCCTGAGTCTTACCCTTTCAACTATGAGTTTTTCATGGTGTTTGGTCAAAATATTCTTTCTGTGTTGCCCTTTTGACCTTGGTTGATTATGACAAGGCTGTGGTGAAATACTTCTTAATTTCCTTCTGTTACATTATAATTTCTGTTAGAAATAACGTCTTGAATATCATCAGGTTGTGGCAAAAGATCTGGCTTTTATTCTTTCCATGAGCAAATGGCAAGGTGCATTTTACCATGTGTACTTTTCTAACCTCCTTCTGTTGACTTTGCCAAGAGTTGTGGGGGGAGCAGTCATGGTATTTTAGTCCTCTCTGCATTCAGTACTGGGCACAGCACGCAGTGGTGGGCATCTAATGAGGGTGCCACACTGAGAGCAGTGTCCCCCCACTCTGTTTGCATCTGTTCAGACTCCGACAGTGCCAGAGATATTTGGAGGATGAAAAAAGATTGTTTCCCCTGTTTGTGACCCTCGCTATCTTCTCCCTCATCTTCCCTCCTGCCCACCCTGTGATACACAGAAGTGGGATTTCTGATGGGTGGTAGATGTGCAGGGAATGATAATTATAACACCAAGTGCAGATTATCTGCACATATTAGTTCTGGTCAGGATCAACAAAGACCTCCTAAATGATTTAGAGTTAGTTGATGTGGATCAATTGTTTATTTAATAAAAAAGTGGCCAATTCAATCCCGCACCACATGTCTTGTTTTATTTGTGGCCTGGCTCCCTGCAAAGGCATCTCTGAACAGGCCATGTGTATCCTATTGTGGTGGCAGGCACTTATCCATAGACTCTGTCTTGTCCAGTGGGGTTTTTTTTAGGTTTGGGTGGTGTTGTTTTTGTTATTTTTCTTTTTTTTTCATTCTTCTTTCTCCTTTCTCCTACCACTTGCCATTACTTCTAGGAGGGAATTCAGTTAGTATTTTGTCTTAATTAATAAAAACCCAAATCCAAGTCTTTGTCAGGAATATGCAATTGGAAATCTGACTTCTAAGTCAGAACATTGCCTTATCTTTCTAAATCAAAACCTGCTTTAGAAATTATTTCAGATTATCAGAGCTTCCTCTTAAGTCTGGTTCAGACTGACTGTGGGTTTTAAATACTGGAAAAAATAATACAAGGTCTGTGTATGTGGGTTGGTGTAGGTGATGCTTGCTCTGTTTGTACTTCTAAAGTGCTTTTTTCTATCCTCTTTTATTTCTGATCTTTTGTTAATATTCTTGACTGTTATTGGTGTTTCTAGAAATGAATATATGCAATGAAACCAGTGCCATAGCAGCCCAGATTTCTTGTTAACATTTGTGTGGGCTTCACACACCTCTGAGGTGGGTCTTATCTTCACCAAAACCTGTTGGGCTTAAGTGAAAGGTCATAGAAGCATGGAATCATAGAACGGTCTGGAATGGAAGGGACCTTAGAGATCATGTAGTTCAAACCCTCTGCCATGGTCAGGGACATCTTCCACTGGACCACGTTGCTCCAAGCCCCATCCAACCTGACCTTGAACACTTTCGGGTCTATGGTTACTGAAACAAACTCTTTGATGACTTTAGGAGAAGTATTTTACCTGCACATCACACCACCAACTGCTTAGAATGGCCATCAGTCATGCACAAGGGACTATACATACAGATCACCTCACATGACTGCAGACAGCTTGGACAATGAGTTATTGCAGCAGTGAGTGGACGTCCATGTGTCAGGAAACATCAGGAATTTTCTTTCACAACGGTTCCATGGATTCAATAGGGAATTAAGTAGGTAACCATATTTCTCTGTAAGAAACTCCACTTTCTACAGAAAAATGGATACAGCCAGAATCTCTTTAGGGTTGGAACTGCCTTTTGTTTCAAGTACTCAGTATTTTGTGAAATGGCACCTTGATTTAAATTCCCACTAGGTGCCAAAATAAAACCAACCGCAGCATAAATTCTCCACAGGCATAAAATAAGGATTTAAGGTGATTTTCTGGGAAGGCAGCATTCCACAGGAACAGCATGTATTTCTGTTCCTCAGTAAGAAATGGGTGCTCTTTGTGTCACCAAGAGAAAAACTAATAAAAAACCCCTACTCCCCTGTCAGGATGAAGGAAGGAAGGAATGTGGTGTTTCCATGCATGCAGGAATGTGATGAGCAGACGTGCACCCCAGTGAGGGCTGTTGAGCATAAGTGGATGTGAATGCCAGGGAAGGCTTATATCATAGGTTCAGAATTGCAGGTTTAATCACATGTGATTATAATTGAATGTGGGGGGAGGCGGGCAGCACTGGTGGTGTAACTGAGTGGGGAGTGTGAGGGTGTGATTGTAATTAAGTGTGGGTGTAACACTCTGGACATAACTGAATGTGAGTGCCAGGGGTTGGGTACGTAACCCAATGTGAAAGTGTCTCAGTGAGTACATGTTAGTGGAGGGAACAGGGCATGATTAAAGCTGAAGGTGAGTGTGGCTTAGTGTGTGTATGATGGGGCTGGTGTGTGAGAGAGGAACGAGGATGGCAGCAGTAGGACCACAAGGAATCAGCTGAATGCTCGTGTTTCTGGACTAAGGCGTGTGAGAGGTGAGCAGGGTGTGTGTGTGTAAGCAAAATGCAGCCTGAGCTTTCTAATCTGCAGTTTTACCTGGGACAGCCCTTCTGCTGGAGTCCTCAAAGTCACAGGCAATCCCACTGGCTTTACTGGAGCTGCATATTCATGAACAAGTACTCAGTACCAGGAACAAGGACTGCAAAATTAGTGGATGCAGTTAATGAACCAAATAGTGGACAGTGCTGGGCTAGTCTGCAAAACACTGACTACTTGCTCAAATAAAATACTACACCTATTTTTTTTTCCATGTTCATACTCCCTTTTTTTTTTTTTAATTACATATAGTTAAGCTGTAAGTTTACTGCAGGAAAATTTGTACAAACAAGGAGTTTCCAATGACTGTTAGAGGATGTTTGTGGCAGAGGTATTTGAAAATCCCTTTTTTTTTTTCATGTATAACATGTGTTTCTAAGAGCTGCATTAATCCAATCAAGGCAAACAGCTAACACATCATAAACTATATGTAAAATCAAAACTAATTAGCACAGCTTGATTTTCATGTATCAAACATATACAATCAACAGCTCATAGACTTGAGACTGAGATGCCTCCAAGAAATTATTTGGAATATAAATTCAAATAATGATTAAATTGTAACCTCGAAGACCATGTGTGAATCAAAAAAAGGAGGTGAATTAATTCAATCCTTCTTTTCCCCTCCAAACCAGTTGTGCAGCTCCAGTAGTTTGTGTGCCAGAATGATTTAAAATGATGCTACCAGCAACATACTCATTGCCTTTTACCAATATAGGCAAGTTTCCTATTATTTTCACCTTCCTTTTAACAGCTTCTCATTGAGACAGGCACACACTTCTCTTCACATGCCTTAGGGCTTCTTGACACTTCAGAATTTACCAGAACAGCTATTCCAGAATTCTGGAATAAAACTGGCTACATGGGGGTTTTAATTAAGCAACTACTTGGGAACCATTATCCAGAAATAGTAAATTTCCAGGAGTAGAAAACCTTTAGAAAAACAATGTGTCTCAGTGAGTAGAGACATGGCATGGGAGTGAGGAAAAAATGCTGTATTTTCTCAGTTCTGCTGTAACAGCTGCCTTAGCCCTCAATTTTTATATTCGTTACTGGGGATAGAGTCTTATTGTGGTTATTTGCTAAGGACTGAACTTAATCTCCCTAGATTTTGCTTGGCTATAAGGTAGACACCTGTGTAAGTTGCAAAGGTTCACTCTACACAGATGGAGAGAACTTCTTCCAGAGGGTGGCTTGTGTCACCCTGACCTGAGTATCTAGATAGGTTGGTTGAACATCAGCTATACAGCTCTGTTTCCCAATGAACCTGACAGGGATCCAGAGGACTCAAAGGAGATGTTATGGTTTGCCTTTTACACTTAGTAATCTCCTCAATGAACTAAGGGGCCACATCTGAATCACCTAATTGCTGAATTAGGTGTAGGTAAGTGGTAAAAAGATGTTTGTTGCTGCTTATTTTATGTTGAGAAGCACTTTGAGGTCTTCAGATATAAAGAATCCACTTCCCCAATTGTCTCAATGTTACCATAGAATTTCCTCCTTCCTTGTAATGTTCTCCTTTGTATAAGTGAATCTAACTTCTAGCATGTTTGACTCAGCAGAATTCAACTTTTGTGGCCTAATGAGTAAGACATGAGCTCAACTTTCACAGTATCTTTATTCACAGATGTGTTCACCACACCCATTTTGCTCTGACACCACCACAGGGACTCTGCTTCCACAGGAGGAACACATGATGCCCACTGGCACCTGAGGGTGTTTGAATGTAGTCTCCACATGTAACACTTGCCACTGTTTGTAATACAAAGGCTGGTCCAGGATGCAAAATAGCTGTCCAAAAGGAAATTGTACTCCCTCCTGTTTCCTCACTCCTGGTTTCACAGTGGCTTAATTACAACATGACAGAGTGAGACTCTTTTTTTTTTTTTTTTTTTTAATCCTAAAGTAGCCTGGTGGTTTAAGAGGCTTTGTGGCTTTGTTGGGAGACAGAGGCCTGAGGTCTTTCAAGAGGAGGAGGGTACTAACCTTGAATCTCCTTTTTCCTGGGAAAAACAACTCTTATTTCAGGTACACTTTGAATAAAATAGGTTACAATCTGTTAGTAATCCCACTTGTTATTCACCCACCCTGCTCAGATCAGAACGCACTTGCTGGACTGGACCCCCTTGGGATGCTCAAGAGCACCCTATTTGTGAGCCTCAGCCTGGTGACATGTCAGCTCAGCTCAGGATAGTGGTGAATAGTTTTGGTTGGAAAGACCTTAAAAGACATCTATTTCCAAGCTCCCTGTCATGGGGAGGGACACCTTCCACTATTCCATGTTGCTCATAGCCCCATCCAACCTGGCCTTGAACATATTCAGGGATGGGACAGCCACAGCTTGTCTGGGAAACTTGTTCGAGTGCCTCACCACTCTGAATAAAGAACCTCTTCCTAACAACTAATCTAAATCTCTCATCTTTTAGCAGAGATAGTAGTTTTTAAACTACCACCCTTTGTTCTGTCACTATCTGCCAGTGTAAAAAGTCACTCTCCCTCTTTCATAAGCCCCCTTCAAGTACTGGAAGGACACAATGAAATGTCCCCAAAACCTTCTCTTCTTCAGCTGAGCAACCCCAACTCTCTCAGCCCATCTCCATTGAAGTGCTCCAGCCCATTGATAGTTCTCCAATTTGTTATTAACTTCCATCTCTGTTCTAGAGGTGAGCTCTTGGATCATGCTCCCAACCTTCTCTGTGGTATGAGAGTCTGAGGACATGGATTTTAGTCTGATCTGTGGGTGTTAAGTCACTGAGTGTCTGCTTCAACACCCATCCGTCACTGCTCAAGCCTTCAGTGACATCAGTGGCCCAAGACTGGGGCCTTCAAGTGCAAATTCTAAGGAATGAATCAGTGCACACTCCTGTAAAGGTTCCTGCTGGAAATGACTTGATTAAAAATAACACACTTAGGAGAGGTGTTTCAGCTCCAGCCAGACCTCATTAACAGAATCACTCTTGATGTTCTCCTTGGCAAGCCTGGCGTTAGGTCTGCTTCAAACTTGTTTATGAGGTTGTTTGAGGTTTGTGCAGCACACAAGATCTACAGTTGGAAAAGTGTCACTGCATGAGGCTGTAATCCTCGCTGTGGTCAACGTGTTGAGAGTTTTATATTTCCTGACCGCAGGATCTTTCCATAAAGTGGAGGCGGGGAGGGAGATTATTGTGATTAACCAGCTGGTTTATTAAAACTTCTGGAAGCCATGGTGAAGCTTTAATGAGATTATTGTGTCCATAAACTGCAAAGTTTCTTCTGCTCTTTCTTATTATGGGGAAAAGAAAGGAACTGGCCAGGCCTTTCTCAGGCCATGTGAAAGGTTATTAGAGACCATAACTCTGGGTGTGAATGGTGGCAGTGAGAGAGGGAGAGGCTTTCCTGATGCACTCACCAGCTGAAAATTTGTGAGGTGTTTTTTCCCTTCCCCATGGTCTCTGGAGGTGTAAACTGCAGCAGGAACTTTAGGCAGCCACACTAGAAACAGGGACAGAAATCCCTCCTTCCCTCAAATCTCTCTGGTTAGCCTGTAGGATGAAACACGAGCAAGTTTTTCACAGGCTGGCCACGATCTGCGGTTTGAAACAATATATTGCACTTATAGATCCTTGTTTGGCAGGGTCCTTAAGAACCTATGCAAGACTATGTGTGTGACTTCAGCCTGATTGGGCTGTGTCCCCAGTCAAAGGCACACCAGGCTCCCTTTTCATTCTGTGAGATCAATGAAGCAGCAGTTCTCACATGATAACAACAAAATCTAACATTTGTATAGAGCAACACCTTTTTGTTTCGTTTTCTAACATCAACTAACTCATTACTCTTCCAGGCAGCAGAATAACATGATGCAGTGCACAAAGAAGAGGTTAAATATGACCTACCTGGATCTGAGAAAAGCACAGTAACATCAGCTGTAAGAATTTCTTGGTCTTTCTACCTTGATTCCTCCATTCTTTCTACTAAATTGAAATTAAATGTGAAAAAATAATCCTAGTAATTTCCTAATCGTCTCACTGCTTTTTAATTATGTTATTCTAGATCTTAATTTCCTCATTTTCATTGCTCTTCCTTGGTTTTTTACCCTCTTTAATTTTTTCTTTGCTTTCACAGTCTATTAAAAAAACACCAACAAAAAAAAGAAAAGCAGGATGGCATTTAGCAAAATGTCATTTTGTTTGAAGATGTGGAAAAGGCACCAAAAAACCTTCACAAGAAAGAAGAAAAATATGCCAGGTTGTGTCCATTCTGGTGAGCCTGTCTGGACATCAGAAATAGAAAAAGAAAATTAAAAAAAAAGCAAAAAAAACCCCAAAAAACAAAGACCCAAACAGTAGGAAACTCAAATATTTGTAACATAAGGAGTTATAAGTCCATCCTCTGCAGCAGACAGCTTGGAGCTATCAGACCCCACTTCCTTGGCATCTAGCCCAAATGGCACAATCAAGTCATATCAGTATCCATATGGGGCAGATTATTCTTCATTTGGGTGACTTTGATGCAAAAATAGACAATATCACACCTTCTGGTGTCAGGCTGCAGTAGACAGTGCCTCCATATCCACCTCTTTGTAACTGTACAAGTAATTGTAATTGTTTTTTTAACAAATCAGGAAGGAAGGTGGTGAGACCCTTCAGTAGATACCCTCTGTACATCCCAAGGTGCTACAGGTGAAAGGAGCCATGCTAATAATTCTAAAGCCCTGATTAAACATTTCTAAAAGAAACTAGTGTGTGGTCTGTTTTATAATGAGTACAATAAAAATTACTGGACCCACTTTATCCTTAACAAATGCAGAGCCAGAGGAGAATCCTAATTTTTTAGTTGTTACTGTAGCAAATATTTACATTTTTCTTTTTCTTTTAGGCATCGGCTCAACAATTTCTGTTTATTTGTTACATAAATGAAGGGGAAAGGATGTTGTTAAATAAATAAGCCATTTAAATACAGGCATTATAAAAACACAGGGTTGGCTATTAAAGTAGTTATGAAGTCTGATTCAGCTTGCATTTCAATCAGGAGCAAAATTATAATTGATTCAGTAGAAACAGGGCCTGGCCTTAATTTCTTCAGTGCTGTCCACAGTAAAGTAATTGATTCACATTTTTGTCCATTTGTTGCAACACAGAATATTCCTTAAACTTTCTCATCAAGGACCCACTCTTGCCATTTGAGATAGGTTAGAACAGGTTCTCCATCAAGGATGTAATTTTATTATCCTTGTGTGAGTAGCTTTCCTTGTAGTACATACATGGAAATAAAAGGAAATTGTGGAAGTCACCAAGCCGAATTCTGATGACAACCACACAGGGCCAATTTATTAGTAGGGTGAAATGCCACCAGTGTAGGCAGGGCTGGAAACACCCAGAGGTGGATTTTCTGTAATCAAGGAAGGCTGAAGGGCAGGAACCTTTTATCCTCCCTGCTTTGACTGGATATGAACTTCAGCATCCTCAACCCATTTCAGGAAGGAACCTACTTAGTTGTACGCTGTGTAATACCCGAGAAACTACAGACTTTCCCTACCTCTTATCCAACTACATCTAGAGCTTCAGTTTATTTCAAACACTGGGAGTGGGAAGTGAGTGGTTTGACTGTCAAGCAGTAGTGAAATGGTACTTCTAGACTGGGAATCTTGTACAGAAAGAGATGATCATTTGTAACATTTGTGTTGGCCTTGAGTGAAAATGCAGGTTAAAGTTGCTCATCCTTTGACATTGAATATCCATGGAAAGCTGGGCCCATGTGCTTGAATGTCTGTGATAAATGATTATGTCTTAGGGTTTTCGTGAATTTGTAGATTTTTATACTTCTATGTAGATTCTTACATTTAGAGTAGCTAGCAACCTCTAACCCTGTGCTATCTGTCTTAAGGGTCAGATAATAGCTGGAACACCATGCCTGGGAAACGTACCAGAGCTAAGACAATTAGATACCATGTTAGTCAAAACAAGAAAGCAAAGCCCAGAAATCTTGGAGAAGCTGCAATAAGGGAAAGTGGTGTGAAGATGATGATAAAGGATGAAGCAAAGGTCTTAAGACCTCCAACTCAATTCTAGGAGAGGTGTGCCATGGGACAGAACCAAGGGAAGTTCTGGGTATGGACATTTCTTAGATTGGATGCAACCTTTAGATATGGTAATTGAGTAGTGTTATAAAATTAGTATGCTGCCACGTAGAAAAGGCTTTTCCCAGCTCCTACACCTTGTTGACATTACACACACACACACACACACACACACACACACACACACTCTGTGCTGCCCAGCCTGCTGTGGTGCCCAGTGTCCCCCCTCCCCCTGAAAGGCAGGGGGGGAGGTCAGAAGAGCTCTGCTTGCAAAGGGGGTGTTTTCCCTCTCTTGCTCTCCTAAGGTGGGGGGAGAAGATGTTTCCTCTCCCTTGTTCTCCCAGACCGAACCTCAAGAAACTCAAGTCCTGCTTGAAGGAAGACAAGACCAATAATGGGAAGTGGGTACCAGCATGAGCTGCTGGGGTAGCTGAGCTGCAGGAAAACAGCTGCAAAATGGAATTTCTCCCTGGTTTATAGTGGGTTTGGCGGTGATCTGACTTGGGCCCAGATGTTGCAAGAGTCAGTTTCCCAGCCTGTGGGTGAAAGGGTCTTTCACCTGGGAGAGGCAGGTGGTTGTCCCTTGTTTGCTTTTGTAAGACATGGCAGAGTGGCTCAGGGGTTGGCTGGAAACAGTAGAGAATGAAATGAAAGGAACACCTTTGGGATGAATTTACTCTGCATGTTTGAAGAGCTGGTGCTTGGAAAAGAGCTCTCGTGGTATTCCTGAGGCCGTGAGTTCAACCTAGAACCGGTCTTTTCTATCTGCTACTTGTCAATACATGTTGTACTCTTTTATACTTTTATACTCTCTTATACTCCTTTATATTCTGTACCCCAAAACCCTATCAGTAAAAGAACTCTTCTCTACTTTACCCACACACAGGTGTCTTGGAAAGTTTTTTCCCTCTCCTTATGGCAACAATGAACACATAGTCATTGAATCACAGATTTCATAGGTTTGGGTTGGAAGAGACCTCAAAGACCATCCAGTTCCATCCTTTCTGCCATGGGTAGGGACAACTTCCACTAGACCAGGTTGTTCCAAACCTCAGTCAGCCTGGCCTTGAGCACTTCCAGGGATGGAGCATCCAAAGCTTCCCTGGACAAGCCTCATAGGGAAGAATTTCTCCAAAATACCTAACCTAACCTTGCCCTCTGACAGTGTGAAGCCCTTCCCCCTTGTCTTGTCATTACAGACCCTTGTCCAGAGTCCCTCTCCAGCTCTCTTGGGGCCCCTTTAGACACTAGAAGGTGTTCTAAGTTCTCCCCAGAGACCCTGTAAGTGGTCTTTAAGTAGTTTGCATTGGAGCTGTCCAAATGGCATAGAGGAGAGAAAACCTCATGTGCTTGTGGCAGCTCTGCTTCAACCTGCTGTAGGCACAGCCCTGTTTTGAGAGTGTCTTCCTCATCCCTGAGCCTGAGAAGACATGAGTGGCCCTTTTATACTAGGTGAGGTAGTCACTTGGACTTTTGTTTGCCCAAAAGGCCAGTAACCACTTTTTCCAAGGGAACCCTGATGTTATATCCAGGGATAGAGGCTGAAAAACTAATTTTTTCACCTGCAAAAAGCACTGTAGAGGTTAGAATCATAGAATAACCTGAGTTGGAAGGGATCCGCAGGCATCATCAAGTCCAACTCCTAAGATTAATTTCTTTAAAAAGTTACCACTGAACATGTCTGTGTCATAAATGGTAAATATATCATGAAGATGGAAAAGTTCTTCTAGTGCCTCCTGCCCCATCCCCTCCTTTCCGTGGCCTCCTGTGTTCACCTGTTAAAGACTTGAGCAATCTGTGTCCTGCAAACCAAAGGAAAATGGGTGCAGAGCAGAAAATTAGTGCGTTGGAAACCTTGAAGAATAAGTAGGAATGACCTTGAATCACAAAGTCTGATTTTGCAGGTGAGGAAATGAGGAGTCTGAGGTGTTTTCAGAGGAAGTTTCCCAGCAGCAGTTGAAGATGCCCAGAGGTCCATCTTTACTTCACTGTATTCTAGACCCACACGGCATCAGGGGTGTCTGATATTGCAGATGTTCTGGAAAACGTGATGTTAAAGGAAAGGCTTTTTTCCCCCTGTAGTTATCAGGCTTCCAGGGAAGTTCTGCATGTGGACACTAATCCCCTGCCAAAGATAATTATACTGTCTCCAAATTCTGAGTGTATTTTTGGTGGGTGAATAAAGTCTGTGCCTCAGAGTGCCTGTAACATTGCATTGTTTTATTAAATCAGTGTGGCAGCAATGGTTGTCTCGCAATAGAAAACATCTTCACAAGGTAAAGGTGTTTGGATTGGTGTGTACACAGTCTGTGCACCCTCCAGGCAAAAAATCCCTGGTCACTCCATGGCACTGCCTGGTTTAGTCCAGCACTGTATGTCTGCATATCATACATGTTAAAGCCCATCAGCCCCATCCCTTCCTCCATCTCTAACAGCACAGAATTATTCCACAAGTTTCTATTTTTGCTAATTGGCAGCAGCTCTGTAATTATGAGATAACCGCTCCAAATGAAATATTTGGGATTGAAATATTGTCTCTTCCTGCCTGCCTGGGGGATTTATGCAAATGCAGGGAAAAAAAAAATCTACCCTAAGTCAAAAGATTCTGTGGTCTTATCCACCTCTTCCAGGACTTTATGAGCAGGAAGGAAGGTTAGGGCAGTTTTTCATTTCCTATGTGAATGTCAGAGCTTGGAACAATAATGGGGTCTGGAATTGCTCTTAATAAAAAGTATGTTGGAATTATCAGTAGAATGGAAGGGAAATGCACCAGGTGAGATAGGAGATACAAAAATAATTTTCCTGTTACAAAGTAGTTTTCTCCCTTTAAATGGCATGAAGGGCTAATCTGTTTAGTATCCAAGCAAGCTATTTATCTGGTAATTTATTTTCCTGCAAAGAAGTCCATCTGATATTACTAGAATATAAACAGACTGTGTATGCATTGTCTGCTTTTTTTTTTTTTTTTTTCTGGTTTCAAATGATTAAAAAAGCTGGTTATTTCAACTCTGCATCTGACAGTCACTATCTGCACATCAGAAGCACAAGCTATAGATTAGGACATTTATAAGACTCATCAGACAAGAGGTTAATTTTAAGTGTGAACTTTAAAAGCCTCAGCTGACTAAGTTTGGAAGAAAAGATGACACAGGTTCAAGGGTTAACACGGCTTAAGTATCCCAGGACAAGCTAAGTACAGCACCTGGGAGAAGGTGGTTTAAAAATTCCCTTAAGCATATAAAATTAATAATAATTTGGTAAAGCTCTTCAGTTCCATCAGTTCCCCCTGGTCTGAGTAACCTGACCTAGTGGAAGGCATCCCTACCCATGGCATAGGGATTGGAATATATGGTCTTTAATGTCCCTTCCAACTCAAACTATTCCATAATTCTATAAATAGTTAATACAAAAAGTATATCATGTCTGGAATTCCGTGCAGAAACTGGAGACTGTCAGATTTCCCTGTTCAAAGGAAAACAAACAAACCTAAACTGCATAAAATATATTCATGCTTCATTACATATGCATATATAGTTAGTTCATGTGCATAGTATTCATATACATACACATATACAGGTGTTTAAACAGGGGAAGTGGAGAATGACAATGAATCGTTGTTGGAGAAGAGATACACTGGAAATCAAAACTTGCTTCTGGGAAGCATAAATATGAAAGAGCAGTATTTGTTACTGCAACAACACTCAGGAGATTTCTAAAGAGATACTGAATATCTGGGGGGTAGATTAAGCTCATGTAATGTTATACGTCTAGACGGTGGGTACCTAATCTAAGCTGGGTGTCTAAGAGGTTGATCGTCTCTCAATAGTCAATGGGAGCAGACAGGACCCTCCAGAGAGCAGTTCATCTCACACTGGGATGGATTAGGCTGTTTCTAGAGGTTTGTGTCTTTCTTCACTGACTCTTAGAGGAACTGATTAAATAGTGTAAACAGACATCTAACTTTCTTATGGTTAAAGTTAGGAGAGGTGAGTTCATTCTTCCTGTGCTTCCAGGTTAGCGCCTCCAATCCGAATAAACTGCTGCAGTGTTTGAGATGTGTTAGGTCAGATTGCTAACCTTTGCAGCTTTGATCTACTCAACCTTTTGTACACCTGCAATCTGTAAGCATTAACTATATTCTCCATCATCTGTCCTTTTGCTGCCTCTATGAGTTCAAATTCGTGGAGCGTGAGTCCACATTCCCACCACCTGGAAATCAGCTAAATCCTATGCCTACACTTGTATGTAATTTTAATCTGATAACACAGAAGCTCGAGTTGAGAAGTCAAGTGTAGGTTATTTTGTCCCATCTCTGGACCTTGCACTCACAGTTGTAGCTAAGTTTGCATAGCTCCTACCACCTGCCCACCTCTCATTTGTCTCTAAATGATACTTGGAATTGTGTAAGTCTCTTCTGAGTCAAGTGTTGTGCCTGATTCACAGTGTCAGGTCCCCAAAAGCCAGACTTGCACAGCCTGTTCCTAACTCTGCCAGAGTGAGTTCAGCAAAAACATCATGGCCCTGAGGAACATATTGATTGACTTGTCCAGAAGGCATCTTCCACATCAAAATTTATTCTATAACATGAGATTTGGGGCAAAGGATGAAAAGAAAGGAAACCGGGACTTATCTTGCATTCCTAACACCAGGCATAGGCTGTTCTGCAGGGAGGAATGCAAAATTTATGGGACCAGGGGAAAAAAGAGGGAAAATAGCTTTGCAGCTGGCTTGTGGGCTGGAATGGAACACTCCTGCTCCTGTCATCATGTGTGCACTGTGCACTGAGGAGTCATGGAGTAAAACATGTGCAGTAAAACATGCCCCTGGAGAGCTCTGTAGCAGTCCTGATGGTGTCAGCTGACTCATCAGGTAGCCTAAATGTCATCATTTGGGTTACTCCATCGAGTGAGTACCTGCTGCTTTCTGTGATGCTTATTTTCGTTGTTTATAGTAAATGATCTGGATAACATTATAAGATCTCAATCCAAGTACAGAGGAGCACTGACTCCACCAAATCTTTATGGATGTGGAGCTAAGAGCTTCATCCTTTTTAACAGCAGAATAATTAGGACACTTCAAATAAAATTTACCTAAACTTTGTTTATTCACTGGTATGACACCAATGCAAACAAGGTCTGAAAGAGTAAAAAAATCTGATTTTAAGCTCCACTAAGCCTTTGTGATACTTCGATGCAAATCATCCAGGATACCTTGCTTCTAACGAGCTTTTGCTGAAGCTGTAACATTCTGCAGTGTGTTTCTCCCAGGCCTTGGGTTTTCTGGCAGCGCACACGTGCTCACTGTTAATGAAAGCAAATGGCTACAGGGGATTCCAAGTCTTAAATTTAATAACGGGTCAGAGTTAAAGCAAACAGTGATTTTGCACCGGTGTGAAGGGCTCTGCAGAGGACATGCCAATGGTGAGCTGCAGCTGAGCCCAGAGCTGGGCATCATCTGATCAGTACCTGTAATGGTAGAGAAGGGAAAACAGATTTTCTTCTCTTCATCCTCTCAACCTCTCCCTCATTGCACCTGTGAAGTCTCAGACTTCTTTCCCTCCCTCTTTTTTTTTTTTTTTTCTTTTTTCCCTTTTCAACTCTTCAGCTGCTGCTGAAAAGGGAATTTCCAAAGCATCCAGGATCCCAAGAGCAGAGCGCTAGGAATAAATAGCACAAAGACGAGTCATTCCATGGCAAATACCATTCAGTAGGAAGCAGGAAAGCTGAAGCAGTAAGTATGCCAGTAATTCTAATCAATATGCCCTCTTTGCATGTCAGGCTACAAATGCAGAACAAAGTTGGTTAAAATGCACGTCCTGGGACATTTTAACATCTGGAACTTTTTATGTATTCATGAAGATTGTGAGTCAGATTCAAAAAGCTGTTTAAACAAGTGTGTTGATACACATAAGGTTTACTGTATATATAGAAAAAAAGCAGCATTGTTAACATGTTTTTTTGTATCCCTGCCAACCTCCTGCCAACTGAGGATGGAGTGTAGGTTGTTGGCATGGATTCCTAAAGCTCTCATTGGAATGGAAACTTCCCAGTGCTGGTTCAAAGGTTAGTTGGTTGTTTGATTTAAGCCAAAGAACCTTAGAAAACAGGGTTTTATTTTTTCACCAAAATGAGTATTTATGTTGGTAATTCTCACATTTGTTTTAGGTTGTTACTGGAGATGTTTATTTGGGCTTGAAACAAGTGGTCTGGTCGACTTGGTACTAAAAGAGCCTGATTTAATTTGGGTAAGACTTGCATTATAGCAGTAGCTGATTGTTTATGAAGGGATTAAGCTTGCTTCATGCTGGTTGTGTATAGATTAGACTCCTAGTCCTGGTTAATCAACTGGCAACCTGCTTTAGGAGCAAATGAATCACTGTCTGGAGGTTCCTACCTCTTTTGTGTTGAATCCATACACAGAAACTGGAAGGCTGGTTTGGTCCAAGTGCCTAACACTGACTGTAATTAGTGCCACTCTTAATAGGTGTTAGAGAGATGAGCTTCTTTGGGCCTCAGAGATATAAACACTTCAAATCCATTGAATAGTCTCCAGTCACCTAAGAAATGAAATTTAAGTTTGTCTCCAAATTCCTTTTGGCTTTAATAAAGGTGAGTGAAATATCTACTTATTTTAAAACCGTGTGATTGGGGTGTGGAGCTGCTCTTCATTTGATGAACCCTTCCATCAACAGTCTCAGATATCCACAGGTCAAATGAGTTGAGATGAAAAATTGTAGCCTGAGCCCTGTGGTGCGCTATGGAAGTGTTTTCTTGGGGGTAAAGCAGGAGGCAAAAAGATTCAATTTTTCCACCCACTTGTTCACTAACCATAAGGGACTCTGGGCCTCAGGGAACTCATCAGGTAGTTTTATATCCAAGAGAATGAGTTTGAGCTACAATTAATAAATTAATCACTATAAAGCACACTGAGATTTTGCAAGAGTTAGAGGCAAAAATGCTAATACTCAGGTATATGGCAACCATAAAGATAGTGCACACATAGAAAGAAATAATATTTTAGGAATGTGTTTACAGTCTCCTCATTTAATACCCATTTGGTTTGACTGCACTTAAAAAAAAATCTTCAGTCAAAATTTTACATTCTGTTAGCTCCTTGTAGACCCATAAAACTTAAAATGTAAGTAATTAATTCTTAAATTTGTTAATTTTTTTCTTAAAAAAGTAGTTTTCCATGAAGAAAAATCTTATTGCAAATATTCTGTCAGAAGATGCTTGGAACCAGCTCTCTGGTTACAGTTTAAAGTGTTAAATTATGCCTCAATGTTTTTTAAGAGGGAATTTATGTGTCTATAGGTTAAAAGCCTAAATTTAAAGAGGTTGCTATGGATTCCCTTTTTATGCAGTGAAGAAGGCAGGTAATTCCTGAGATAAATAGACCTACAATAAGAATTTAGCATAGGTGAGATGAAAGGCTTGCTGAGAGGGCATTTTTCTCTCTTAGGAAACTTGCAGTTACAATTACAGGTGATCACTATATCTCTAAGTGCATTAGTAAGACTAAAATCATAAAGACTTTAACCACACCCAGGTAGAATGAATCCCACCTATGGTTTCCATTTTTTAAAATTAGACAATACAGTGGATTTCTCTACTTGATCAAGTTTGATTCACAATAGTTGCATGTTTTCTCACCACATAAGCTGAACAACCTTCAGTGGAGTTATCTTCACAAATGGATGAGGCCAATGAAAACATTAAATTCCATGGAAATTAAAGTGTATTAAGAATTCAGGTCCAACATTCAATCTGATATCATAAAGAAAGGCAATGATACAGGAGAGGAATGGATTTTGGTCTGTACTTAAGTCCACACATGTTCCCATCCGTAAAAGTGTTTAAGGCCAGGTTGGATGGGGCTTTGAGTGGGGAAGGTCATCTAGTTCCCCACCTCCTGCCATGGCCAGGGACACCTTCCACTAGACCAGGTTTAACCCTCAGTTGGGCAGTTAAAATCAAGGTGTGTTGGTGGCTTGAGTTAGTGACTCATGTGTTGGTCCTGATCCCTTTGAGATGCTCCAGGATATTTCCAATGACCATGGAACTGTTGGATGTGACACAAAAAGTATTATAAACAGAACTCTTTGGAGCAGAAGCTGCATACACCTGTTTGTTGAAGTCTTAGTCTTGAATTGTGCAAAAAAGGATGATATTTCTGTGAGAAGATCATCTCTTCAGAGATTTCTTTAACATCTGCTTCTCATCCTATCACAAATGCTACCCATCTTTGGGATGCTTTGGCATTTCCACTTCCAGTCTCAGCTTGCAACCAGCAGTAAAAGAACAGAGGAACTTGATGAAGTCTGGTTTGAGTTTAGGTGTAAAACTGACTGAAGCTCATCTGCTTTCTATCTTGTATGAATTGCTGGCTAGTCCTTCTCAGTCAAGATGTTCAAGTGAAGATTATTACATTTTTAAGGAGATTGTGTTGGGGCCTAGAATAGGGGCTGGGTTAAAAGAATCAGGAGATCCTTCTCCCTGTGTCTCCTCTATAAATCTCTCATTATCAAAATAATGTCTCATTTGTGGTCTTGGATGGCTCTGCCTTGAATGAGTCATATTTCTTTTGATACGGATGATTCATATCACTTCTTGTACAGCCCAGGCTTGATCTGCAGAAAAGCTTTGCAGCAGAAAAGCTATAGCAAACAGGCTCTGCACATGCTCCAAGTTTCTGATAATGAGCCTTTATTTAATTAAGTTTCATATCTGTCTTGTGAGGTAATTATTATTATTTTACAAGTTGTACTTTATTGTAAAAAAGAAAAAAAACCCAGATATTAGGAGATGGATGAAAGTGATGGGAGGTGTTATTGTAAAGATCTGGATTCAGAAGTGTCTGCCTTACTTCTAACCACACAATGCCTAATGTAAATTTTAGATACAAATTCAACACAGCCAACAAGTGTCTTTACTCGGCTCCTGTTGCACACCATGTTCTGATTCAAGGGTGACAGATTGTTGTGCCCTTGGTTTTCGTGATGGAAGAGTGTGTATGTGCCTTTTCCAAGGGATAGCCATCAGGAAGCAGAAATATGTGCCTTGGTGAGGTTTTGCTACTAGACACAGTGACTTCTGGATTTGTTTTTTCAGCCTCCAGTCCCCTTCTAACAAACTGCATGGCCATGGTTTCTCAGGCTGCTTCCTTCGAAAGATAATAATCTCTCTCTTCCTCTGACAGTGAACAGGATTATCCAACATTTGAACTGGGAAGAAAAGGATGTTTTTCAATTTAGACTTCATGGTTTCTGTAGTTTTCCTGCACACAGCTAAGACAGTGCATGGCTTCTGCGTGTGGAAAAGCTACCAATGGTGTAATTTAACTGGATTCAGCCTCCAAGAGCTGTAAATATGCTTGAGGTGGAAGAAGTTGTGAATGAAACCCAGATGAAGCAATGTGTAGTTAAAAAGTGATTTGAGACAGTGCCCCAGCAGCATGATCCTCACAGCTGAACTTCGCAAGTGAAGATATGTGTTCTCTTGGTCTTTTTGTTTCACTTTGGACTTGAAATCAAACACTGAAAGCAGTTTTACCTTAAGAAACCAGCAAATGATACAAACAGAAGTAATCATCTGTTAATTGCATCTCATGCGTAAAAACAGTTGAAATCATAAGCACCTGTGAAAGTCCTACACCTTCCACCTTCCCTCATTAATAAAAAATGTATTTTTGGGTTTTACTCCACGGTTTTTTTACATCATTAAAACAAAAATAAACTAGCCTGCAAAGTCTAACACCATTGGGTTCCTTAATAATAGCTTTGTTGTACCAGCAGATATGATCCAATATTAGATTTCATCCTACTTACTCCAGATCCATTATGAAGACACCTTCAAAGACAAAGGCAGAAAATAAATCAGTTCCAAGTAAGAACATAAATAAGATACTTAGGTGATATGTTCATAATATCACAGAAGGAAAAAACCAACTTATTGAAAAATAAGCTGCTCTGTCTATTCAGACACCCAAGCTGGTTGGATCTATAGTTATTTTCCTGAAAGAACTTAGAAAAGGTGTATAATCTTCCCATGCCAGTATTTCCATCTTTGTATAAATGGGCATTTGGAAATAAATGAATGATGAGATGATACATCAGACATCATCTCTATCGAAAATAACAAGGCTAACCAAGTAAATCAAACCAATATTTGCTAATGCAGCTGCAGTAACAACTCCCAAGCCCTCTATTTCACATGGAACCTCTGTTCTGAAATGTTACATTTAATGCAGTGTATTATTAGCTCATAGAAACATAGAGTTGTTTAGTTGGGAAAAGACTTCAAGACCATTGAGTCCAATGTTTTCCCCAGCACTGGTAAATTCACCACTAACCCATGTCTCCAAGTGCCACATCTACACATCCTTTAAGTCCCTCCTGGAATGGTGTCTCCACCACTGCCCTGGGCAGGGCTTGAATAATTTTCATATTACTGTTGACTTTAGGTGAGAGATATTAAGATTCAATGATCTCAGGTAGTTACCTAAAAATAGAAAGGCACTTTGATCTTGTAATTATTGTGTATAAATGTTCTCAGGAAGTTGGTTGCTTATCAGGAAGCTCAGCTGTTGGATCACTGAAATTTGTTTCTCCATAGATCTTTGACCACCCTCTAGATCACATGGACTAAATTTGCTTTACCACTGCAGTTCCTTGCTTGTTCCTTGGTTCCAACAGACACACCACAAACGCAGCCACTGGACTCCATCACATTTTGGAATATTTAGCCATATTTCTTCCACTGAAATAGATGTAAATCCCTTTTTCTTGTAAATATAAGTTCCCAGAATTATCTCAAAAGGAGCTGGCACGCTGGAAATTTGCAGAGATGCTGTGTCTGTTTGCATGGATAAGCAGATTCATTTTCCAGGTCAGCATCCTTTTTGCAAAACATGCAATTCATACTGAAAGCAAAACCAACACAAAAAAAAATGCCCAACAAACAAAACAAAAACTTCTGAAGGTCTTGGAACAAAATGCCATTGTTTTGGCAAGAAAAGCAAATCCTAATATCAAGCTATAAGTTAAATATCTAGAGAGATGCAACTGTAATTAATTCAATGGATAATGAGGCAATCGATACATTGACACTTTCAGATTTGACAAGGATGATTACTGGATCACTATTTATCTCCCAGGCTTCCCAATAGTCAATGCCTTTAATGAAAAGTCTCCTTTGACTCTTTCCCGTCTGATGTTTTAGCTTGTTTGAATTATTAGCTGTAATTTTGTCAAGCTGGAATGTTATGGAGCGGGCTGCTAGGATACTGCAAGATTCATGGGTTTTGGATATTGTACCACAGTAAAACAGCTGGAGGGGAGGGGAGAACCGGTATGGTGAGTAATGGCAAATGCATCCATCACAACAAAGAAACTTCTATCAGCCCCACTGGCAAAACAGTGAGTTACTGAACTATCAAGGATATCAGACTGAGGTTTTTGAATGATGGCTAAATATACTTTCCCCTTGGAGGAGTGATCTTGCCTTGGACTGATGATATTTGCTGCTATCAATGATGACAATGAACATCTGTGCTCGGTGGTAGCTGCTTGTAATTTCTTTGCCAAACACATCCACTCACAGGACAAATAGATGCCTTTTGAAATTAGCAATAAATTAGACCAAAAAAAAAAAAAAAAAAAAAAGAACAAGATGTCCAGAGTTATGGTACTGTCCAGCCACCTTTGAAAGATTTAGTTATTTTTGACTGACCTAGTAGCATCACTGAGTCTATTTATATCATCTCCAAGTTTACTATAAAGCTTTTTAACAGTGACGTACAATGTTCCCATGGGGTAAAAGAACTACCAAACCACAAGCTCTGTCAACTCACAGTTTGTCACAGAACAGATGCCTTTCTTCAAAAACACATCAGTGCATGTACAAAGAGCACCAGGAAAGAAATTGTGTCACAACTGAAGTTAATGGTGAAAGTCTCATTGACTTCAAAATGGACAAAAGTTCAGGCACTGAGCACAGCTCTGAGATTCTCTCCAATTTTGGTATGCCTTTGGAAACAGTTTTTGCAAAAGTGAATGGAGCTGAAGCACTGAAGTCTGTCAGTTTGATATTTAAAATCTTAATTACCTTAGGGTTGAGTATGGATTTGAAATTTTGGGCTGGCTTTGGTTTACACCCTTCATATTGGTTTCATCATTTTGTCTTTACCATTACACTGCTTAAGAGGTCTGGGGAAGGTTATGATAAACTATCATGTTACTCATATGACTTTCATATGCATATGTAAAGTCAGATTGGATAATGGTAAGGGTTTTTTATTGTCTTAACCATCTCTTTGTTTAAGGTTGTAATTCACACCCCTCCTTTTTTCTTCCCATTCCAGTTTCTGAACAGAACTACAAAGAAAAAGGGAAAGACATAATCATGGAACCTAATGTAAACAGCATTGAACTCAGAACTTGGAAAAAACTTTCAAGGAAGACATACACTAAAGAGGGTGCACAGAGACTATTTCATGATTGAACTCTGGTGTCAGGGGAGTAGTTAAAACATGCCACCCAAAGTGTAGCAGTAATTATGAGAAGTGAACTAATAATGGGTAAGCATATAAAAGCAAAGACTGGAAAGAGACAGTCAAAATAAACTAGGAAATGAGGCCTCTTAAAGCACCAAGGCTAAACTCAAAGACAGACATGGCACAGGCCCGTAGGGACTGATGTAACTTTGTGAGGGACAATCGACCTCTTGTTCACACTGCTCAGGACCCCTGAAATCTGTTCCCTCTTGGCTTTTGCAGTGAGAGGAGTCTTCAATGTTAAGTCTTGAATAACCTAAGTCAAGTTCATATTTAAAGTACATTGACAGTATATCATGGGTTTATAGTAGCCACAGTTTATGTCCAATGTGAGCAGCCACTGCTGCAGGGGAGGGATGGATGCCTTCTAAGTGGAGTCAGAGTTGATGCCTAGAATTATTTAGATTTCATGCACCTTTGGTTCTTGACTCTGACCCTTGATCTCTGCTGGCTTCATATGTACAAAATATGTGGGAACATGTTTAGGTATATTTTTCTATGGAGATAAGCAAGAGAAAGAGAGATGGACATATTCAAATGGCCTCTTTTGGGTCTCTAATTCGACTACAAAAACATTCCAGCTTAAAATAATGATGGTTTCATTCAGATTGTTAGTAGCTCTGAAAGATCAAGTGAAAGAAATATTTACTGTGTTGAATGTCTCACTCCAGCAAAGCCTCCATTACAAGTTTACTCTCAACTGCATCAGGAGCTGTTGCTTCTTCCTTGTCATTTTCTTGAGGTGGTGGAAGCACTGGTGCACTCAGGAATTCTAGTGTGGGCTTTACTTTCTGATTAATACATATAAATTTAGCCTAAATGACTAAAATCCCAAAACAGGCTTGACTGAGTCACTTGAGTCCACAGTGCTGTTAGATTGCTGGATATTACTAGTTTTCCAGACATGCAAGTCAGGTTAGTAGGTATTGAGCAACCTGGTCTGGTAGAAGCAGTCCCTGCCCATGGCAGGGGAATTGTAACTAGATGCTCTTTAAGATCCCTTCCAATCCAAATCTTTCTGTGATTCTGTGATATGACACAGGACATATAAGGGATGTGAACTCTTTTGATAAACCATCCTACAATATCATGGGTGGCCCTAGACACTGTTGGTTGAGTACTTGAATGAAACTCTTTATTAATACAGTCAATAGAGCTTGGAAAACAATTGATCTCCTCTTAAGGTAGACATCTGAGCAACATCTATTCTAGGAAATAAAACTGCCAGAATTCAAGGGTAAGAACAGTCTTGTCAGGGGTCAAGATGATACTCTCACAAAATCTTCTAGTAAATGATAATTCTTCTAAGATGAATTAGCACAAAACAAAGAATCTTCCCAACAGAGAGTTCGGATCTGCCCATCTCATTTTGGAGGCTAGGAGAGTTTAAATCACGGGGAAGGACAAACGCTGTCAGCTGGCAAAATGACCCTGATATGACTCTACCAACTGTATTGGTTATATTTGTACTGAGGATGGCAGCAGAAATGCTTTCTGCCTGCTTAGACATTGTATGTAGACATCAAAGTTGAGTGTCTTAATCTTGAACTGAATCCCACTTCTGGAGCAGGATGGGGGCAGCCTGCAGTCCAGGGTGTCAGGAACCTCCAGGGGGGTGGGCATGGGGACGTGAGCCCATGAGCTGGAGTCAGGGTCAGGATCAGGACCAGTGAAGGTAGCCAGAATTTAGCAAAACCCAGGCAGGGCCAAGGTCAGGTCTGCATGTGCTTCAGTTCCTGCCAAGCAGGAACCAGCACTTTTTTTTAACCTGAAACCAGAACTTTCTGTCTGGCAGATGTTTGAATATTTGTTTGTTGGAGCTGTGATATCAGAGTTGCTCATAACTGATTAAACTTGTCTCTGGATTATAGTATTATTATCTACCACCTGCAACCACACATCTCCCTCCTCTCTTTCATGTTGTTTGTTTTTGTGTTCTTTTGTTGCAGGTGTTGCTTTTTGTTTTCTTCAACTTTAATGGTCTCCCTCTCTTCTTGTTTAGCAAGATCAGTCTGAGGATCCAGCTCAGAAGGAGGTTCCATACTTTGGGGATCCAGCTCACAGGGGAGCCCCATAGACCCCAATGGTGACAGCAAGGGAAGGAGCAGAGGAGCACAGCCTTGAGGGGCACTGACAATTTTTGTGGACATGTGTGCTTGGGCTGGCTCAAAGCAATAGCTAGCACCAGTGTGTGGGTGTTGGATGCTTCCTGTGGTGGAATACAGCTGGTGTCTCTGAGTATTTAATAGTGCTTTTATAATTGCTGGTATTAAAGAATTATTGAGAGAAGGTAAGAAAAAGGAAGAAATAAAAGCTAAAATAATTTCTCCAAAGCCATTGTTCATTTCCTAGGCAACAGCGAGGAAAATAATGGAAGTCTAATCATATAATTTAAGCTCTGTTAATGGGAATAGCCTCTTCTTGTAATTATTTCAGTAATACATTCCCTCTCTCTTTATTTTTTTTTTGTTTTATTTTCCCATTACCTTTCAATATTAAAAAACATCAGCAGTAAACAAAAAAACCATGGAAATATTTTCTAGCTGCAGTCACTAACTGAGCAGAAGTGCAAATAAGCAGCTCACTTTGGATTTTGAAGCTGGAATGTAACTGACTTTCAAACTACAGATCAAGATCTGAGTCTCAATGGTAGCTCTAACATGGGGTTTGACTCTAGCTGGTGTAAAAACTTTTAGTTTATATTCAATGAAGACAATAATGGAAAGTATCAACTCCAAAACTCCCATCAATAATTGATTTTTAAGGTATGCTAATAATCTGCTGTCAAGATTACAAATTAAATTAACTATTCAGTTCACCTTTATGCTTAATAGAATGATTTTTCATTTCCCTTCTGTGCACTAATTCGAATTGGGTGGGACAGTCAGACCTTGCATGGCTGCAATTGGGATCCCATGCCAATCCAGTCATTTCACTGCCATTGCTCCTGATTTACGTTGGCAGCAAATGTTTTTCCACATCACTAAGAGATACAGTTCTATTTAAGACATTTATTTCACTGGAAAGGGAAATGAAGTCCTTCTATGAATACTATATGTTAAAAAAAAAGCTTTGCCTCTTTGCCTCCTTTCCCTTCTACTCCCTGCCCCCTTTCCTTTTTGTAATGCTGAAGGTAATGAAGCAAAATTTGTTGCTACAGATCTAAACATGACAATTCGGCAATTTTTATTTCCTTAGTTCAGCTGAATTTGTTATTCTCATACAGTTCTGTAATTGCCTTTTTTTTTTCCCTAGCTATCAAGTTCACACAGGTAGAAGAAAGACTGCTTTAGATCTGAACTTGATGCTGGAGGTCACCCGAAAGATTATGTAACACGACTCAAAAAAGCTTTACAAACTGTTCAAATAGCAAAATATTTCTAGTACAGTGCAGGAACATAAAAGTGAAACCAAACAAACCCAAACCGTTTTGCAATTACTGACAAAATCATGCACTGGCAGAAAATGTGAAAGCACAACAGGAATGGAGTGATAGAGGTTTTTTTTCTCTTTTCTTTCTTTTTTGTCCCTTTTTTCCCTTTCCTTTTTTCTTTCCTTTGGTACCAATAAAGCAAATGTATCTCAGTTTTGAAACAACTGCAGACTTGTCCACTCCCCCTGCATTACTACTTCCCTTTGTATTCCTAGCACCAGAAAAAGATTAAATAACATTAGCTCCAAGAGTAAATTAAATGATGAATGTTACAGTTCCCCTTTTCCGAATCTAACTCTTTAAACCTTAGTTTAGAGGCTTAAATGTGGAATGAGAGACTGTGTCCTGTTTCTCCCTGCTGGGTTCATTTAGGATAAAACCCAGGCTGTCCTGCATTTTAGTTGGAGACTTGCACACAGTGGGGGTGATTGGACTTTCTCTGCCCAAGGCACAACATATGCTACTTCCCATCACTTTAATAGGCATTAGTTCCGCAGACAGCACTGGTCAAATGTACATTATTCACAATCACTTTAATGCAAATATGCAAGGATGAGAGAGAAAATATGTCACAAAGAAAGAATCAGCCATTTCCGTTCTTTTCTGATTTTCTTTTTCTATCACAACATCTCTTCTTTCAACACACCTGCTTGGCTACATACACGTGCAGTCACTGCATTTTTTTGGGAGTTTTTTTTTTTTTTTAAATGGAAGGTCTTGACATTGTTGGTTGAAATGTTTAGATGTAAAATATCAATGCTACACTTTTACTAACGGTGCTGTGTTATTGTTATTCTTAGCACTTGTAGGACAACACTTTCTTTTTCATTCTCAACCTCTTCAGTTTTGGAAGGTTCATTCTAATCATTGTTTTTTTTTTTCTTTTTGGTCTGCTGAATCCTTTTGTGCACCCCTAGAATGACCTGTGTCTGTAGCAAATAAAGCTTCCTAATTAAATTATTAACACCAGAAATGCATTTATACACTTCTGCTCAGATGAGGAATAGTTTCATGTTCATTTATACCATGATTTATTCACATTTTTATTTTAGCTGTGTAATTTACATGTAGAGCTCTTCACACTGCCACTGTGCTATAAATCCTGTTATGGTACTATGCTATAAAGGTGTTGGTATCTACTGTCAGTTTACCTGCCTGTCTGTCTTTATTTCCTTGTGATGGGTCCTGAACAGATAAAAACCAAGCAGTATCTCTTCTGTGAGGATTTCTGACCAGTCTAAAAAGATAATAAATACAATTCAGCAGCTTATTCAGAATACTATGTTGCAAGTCACAATATCTAAGAATTTACCATTTTTATTATTTTCTTTTTTCTCATTTCCTTGCCAAGTGCAACACTTCCCTCACACCCTGCCCATTCATTCCTGCAGGTGTCAAAGTTTTCTAAGTTATCACACTTATGGTTGTTTCTTTCCAGCCAACTTCCTACATAAATCCAATGGATGTGTTTGGATTGAGTATCAAGTGCGAATCCAAGCTTATCAGGCATTTGATAAAGTGGAAAGATGTTGCTGTGTGGCAGCCAAAATCAATCTAACCTTTGGCTGCCACAGTGTTCCTTAAGAGAGAGGAATTGTTCCTCTCCACCTCATAATCAAGGCCAGTGGTAAAACCTTGGCCAGACCCCAAATGGAGAATACCAGCTCATGAACTGTAGCAGCACAACCCAACTTACCTCTCCAGGGAGGTTACATGCCACACTGGAAGGATCTTTGTTGTAACAAAGAGACAGAGACATTAGAACCAAAGACCTTGTGGCTGAATAAACTGAAACCTCAGATTTCAAGCCAAGAGCTCACCGGATCCATCAGGATAACTTTCAAGGGGAAGTGGAAGCTTCTGCAAGTTTTATTTCTTTAAGGCTGTTCATCTTTGCTAAGAAAATATCCAGGCTCTACCCTATGTTCTTGGGGTCATGGCAGGAGCTTATTATTATTATTTGTGTTGTTTTGAAATTAAATAATATATGATCAATGGCAAGAACATTGGGGCATCAGTAAGCCAAAACTATGAGTTCCCTATAAGAAATCAATTAGGAAAAATGAAAGCAGATTTTGTTAGACACTCACCTGTGAATCTCAAAAGATATAATTTTTGAAAATAAATATATTTTTTCATGAAGATATTTTAATTCAGGTAAAATGGTGTTTTCTGAAGAGAAACTATGCCCCTCACACACCAGGTATGCCCACAATGTTCACTTTGCTAGTTTCGTTAGTTCAAGTGATGAGGCATTAATTGCAAAATGTAACATTGCATTAAATTTGCTTTCTAATAGGTGACTTTTCATTGCACAGTGCTGTACCAATGACTTTTAATTAAAGTTCAACTTTGTCCTTCTAAGTATAGAGGGAAGGTCAAAACAGTAAGTGTGTGCATGTAGTTTGAAACACAGATAAAGGTTTTGGCAACCCATTTATAGCACCTCTTTAAAACACAGTACTCTGTGCTTCAGAGTGGATTAAATGATGGCAATGTGATGGATAAAACTTGGTTCTTTTGATTATTCGCTGACACTTTATTGCAACCTCACTAGAATCAGTCCGGGTTTACATCACCAGAAAGAGGAAAACAATTTTGCTTTTTTTAATTTTATTTTTATATGTCACCATACTGGAGAGTTACACGGATCATAATCAAGGCTGGCACAATGCCAAGTAACAGGGAGTCCTGGCCAATGATCTATGTGTTTTCCTGGCCTAGTGAGATAAATTGCATCAATTTTGTAAGGAACAGCAACAAGGAGCAAAGCAGCAAGCATTACATCTGGACACCTTTAACTTCTCAGCCTGAATGAGCTCATACCCAGTTATATCTGGATTAGCTAAGAGGTTTTTATATTATTTCTAGTAGTCTTTGTCCTCTCTGTGTGTATAACAAGGTGTTTTATTGGATCTGTCAGTATCTTGCAGAAAAAAAATAAAGGCCAATAAAAATAACAATTGAAATTACTATGCTCCTCCTCCTCCTTCCTCTGCAGCTATTTGCTTTATTTATGCTTTTACCAATACCAGAGAAGTTATAGGAGTTTTTTAAAAAGGTTTGGAACTAGCGAAGCATTGCTTCACCTCGAAGCAATCGCTTCATGGACCACTTTATTTACTACACAGTTCAGATGTCAGATATTTACATTGTAGGGGTTTTATTATTAATAGATTTTTCAATTGAGAAAGTCTGTGTTCTCTGAACTTAGTGGGACTTTATCTATTCTTATGGGTGATGAGTGATTTATGTGGACAGCTCCTATTAATGTTAATGGAAAGCAAATGCGTAAATCTCTCCACAGCAGACAGATAACAATCTGACAAAAGTGGTCCAAGCAACGGGTCTAACTAGCAATTAGCATAAAAGATTGACATCAGCTCCAACTCAGTATTTATACAAGTACTGTTAATCTGAATACAGAGTCAAATTAATCCTTTGTGCAATTCCTGTTTTGGAATTTCAGCGCTGAAGATTGCAATCCTCTCTGCCTTCAAATGTGGAAACTAAATCTAAATGCAGGGGTTTTAAGGACAAGACTCTGATATCCTGGTTCAGTCAGGGGGGAACCTTGTAAATTACGCCAATCTTATAGCTCCTGCAAAGCGACTTGAAAACTGAGATTTATAAATGAAGCTGGCAGAATTGCATGCTTTTTTGGGGTTAAGCACCTAAAATACCATCAGGAAGACAAGATCTCTCAGCAAAGAAGAACTAGGACAGAAAAAGGGTGATTTGAAAGGTTCTTCCTGTGAAATTCTTATAGGAAAAGGAGCCAAGGATTGGGAAAGAAAATGAAAAATAACAGAAGAACAGCATCATATTTTAGTCAGAAAAGCATCAATGTTTTTAGGTTGAATTGCTTTTGTTGAGATGTGTTTATTTTTCTTTAAAAGTACTGTAAAAAATCGTAGAATCTGTCTGGATGAGACCTCAGAGATCATCTCATTCCAACCCTTGCCATGGGCAGGGCCACCTTCCACTATCCCAGGTTGCTTAGAGCCCCATCCAACCTGGCCTTGAACACTTCCGGGGATGGGGCAACCACAGCTTCCCTGAGAAATCTGTTCCAGTGTCTCACCACCTTCACAGTGAAGAATTTCTTCCTGATATCTAATATAAATCTTTCCTCTTTCAGTTCAAAGCCGTTCTTTGTCCTGTCACTCCAAGCCGTAGTTCCAAAGTTCCGCTCCAGCTCTCTTGGAGCCCCTTTAGGTACTGGAAGGTGTTCTAAGGTCTCTCTGGAGCATTCTGTTCTTGAAACACCAATATTCTTGATTCTTGACTGGAGCTACAGTTTAGGTAGAACCAAGGAAGAGTTTCACAACATAAAATAATGATGAATATTGTCCAGGTGTATAATGGGAGAGAAAATCAGACTCTAGAGTGAGCTCTGCACAGCAGGATCTTGGTGTGTCCCATTCATCACTGCCTGGATCTCAAGTTTAGACCAAACTCAAGATGTAGCTATGGAACATAATAAGATATAAACTCATAAACTTCCATTTAACTTGTCAAATGGGAAATACTCTGGTGGGTAGGTGAAGAGTATTCTCCCAAATAAGAGAAGTAGATAAATGTACAGTGAGGTGGGCTGAAAACTGATTGCACTGCCATGCTCAGAGGCTTGTTATCAGTGACACCAATTCCACCTGGAGCTTGATACCTAGAGGTATGTTCAGGGGTCAGTACTGAAGCCAATACTCTTTAACCTCTTCGTTAATGATCTGGATGATGGAGCAGAGTGCACCCTTAGTGTGTTTGCAGGTGCCATGAAACTGGAAGAAGTGCCTGGTGCAGAAGATGAGTGTGCTTCCATTCAGAGAGACTTTGACAGGCCAGAGAAATGAGCTGAAAGTAAACTCATGAAGTTCAACAGAAGGAATGACAAACCCTGCACCTGGGCACAAATAACTCCATGGACCAGCATGGATTGGGGAATGACAGTCTGGAAGCAGAGGGGTTCCTGATGGACAAGGATTTGAACATAAGCCAACAATGTGGCCTCACAACAGGAGTGACCAGCAGCATCCTGGGCTGCATTAGGAAGAATCCTTCCAGCCAGTCAGACTCAGTGAGACCCATACAAAGTGCTTTGGCCAGTTCTGGTCTCACCAGTACAGGATAGACATGGACTCATTGGAGTGAGTCTAGCAAATTACCACAAAGATGTTCAGGGGATAAAGAGATGAGGCTGAGAGAGCTAGGATTATTTAATTTTGAGAACAGAAGACTCCTGGGTGGTCTTCTTCATGTGTACAAATGGCTAGTGGGGAAGAGTAGACAAGACAGAAGTAGAGTCTTCTAGAAGAGTCTGGACAACCTGTTCAAGGTGACCACGCTCTGTGCAAGAGAACTGGGTTAGATGACCTTGAGATATCCCTTCCAATCTCTGCTGTTCCTGATTTTGTGAAACCTTGAGGCTCAGTTTAGTTGCCCAGACACAGGACCTGCCATCTTTTGAGATAAATATGGTATCATTATCATGCCTAGTTTGCATTTGCTTTTCCAGGTATGACTTATGTTTTCCACCCCACTGAGATTCCTTACTTTTGACCATAAAGGAATGAAACTATGAAAAAAAGCGGATGCCTTTCATCTGGTTTTAGTTACATCTTGGTGCCTGTGCCAAGACAGGCCAACATAAGGGTTTTGAGTCCTGAAGCAGCTTCATCCTGTGACTCGTGACTTCTGCACTAAGACTCTTGGCTTGGATATGAAATGTCAAAGTGTCCCATTACTGTTCTCAGCCAGAGCCATCTAGTTTTTGTGTCTTTTTGTAAATATGCAGCCTGCTGTTGGGTGACTCCTTGAACAGAGGTGTGAAACAAGATGAACCCCAGAGGTTCCAATCTCAACAGTTTTGTGATTCTGTGATTCTGACTTTATTCCAGAAGAGTGTCTGGGAGCTCATGCTTTTATATAAGGCTGATAGGTGGAACCATATTTAGGAGTATGGTTAATAAGCAATAGTATTGGTGCTTGTAGGCCCTGAAATATTGAAAGTTATAAAGATGTGCTTGTAGAAATCTCTCTCAAGACTCTACATCTTAAGCTTCTCCAGAATCCAAAACCAGTGCTCTGAGATGAGGGACTTTAGTTTTCCATGATATCCTGACTGGCAGTCTTGTAAGGACAGTCAAAGGCAGCTGGGAAACATCAATTATCTTTGCCACAGCTACCATTACTCAAAATCAGATATGGAAAGATTCCCAAAGAATATGAGGAAAAGGTCAGTTCAGTATGGGTTGAATGCATAATGGTTCTGATGGGCCAAGTGTCCTGTGTTTGGCTGAGCTCAATAAAGGGTGCATAAGGATCTGTATAAGGTGTCAAATACATGGCAATATTTACTAGGTAGCTCTTGTAGCTTCTGGTGATCCATGCCTAAGGGATCTCTGGAGACTTTGTATTTGATAGTTCTTGGTAGGTTTTTCTTCTGTTTTCTACCTGTCTCAAATATATATATATATATATAAAATACAGAAAAAGTTTCTTGAATTGGTGATAATTTTCTTTATTCATAGTCTTTTCAAAGAGACTGTCTTCTACCTAAAAATTAAGTCATTAAATAAATAGGACTGCTAAAGAATACTTTTATGATATTTTTTTCCAGTTAAGTGGTATGTTAATATCCAGCTATGTGCATGGTCTTCATGTGCCATTTTATAAACATTGCAGTAGTTGGTCATTTCTGAAATATGACATGTTGTGCTCTTGAATGCCATCAGAGTGATCCTTACTCATTATGTGCCTTGGTGCACCTCACACTCCTATTTTAAAAGCAGCACAAGTAATTCCAGAAGGATAGTGACAAAGTAAAGCACCATTTCTGTTTTTATTTTGACTTGAATGACACTATAATTGAATTTGATGGATCATTTCTTTTATCTCTATATATACCTGGAGAGATGAGACTGCCACAAAGCAGTTGAGCAACGGCAAGCAGGCTGTCAGAGCTGACATTCAACTGTACAAACAAGGTTCAGAACCTTTCAGGATGAGTTTATCCCTTTTCTCCCAAACCATCTTTTAAAATGAAATCCATAAAGCACAGAATTAGCCATGAGAAATCCATTGATCATCTAGAGTAGCATCCATCCAGGGAAAGTTGCATGGCATAGGAGATTCATCCTCTGCTTCCACTGTCTAATTTTGATAATTACAGTGTGGGAATTGTGTATACTTGGTGCCCAAGCTCTCAGTGCTGTCACCAAAAATCAAGACATAGCATTTTTGGTGCAACCTGAGACATTCAAGGGCTTATGAGACATCCATGTGGGATTGATAGATATAACCCTGGACTTACAGGAGAGCCATGCTCTCCTAAAGAGACAGCTGGGTGTAAGATGAGACCTAAGGGCATCTCAGACAGCCCTGGATACCCATGTGTGGGTGGTTAAATCAAGCACATACCAGGGTTGTCAGTGGGAGTCTAGAGAACACAGCTACACACACCTGAAGGCAGTTTCCTACTATTAGGCAGGTCTGTAGTTAGGAATCTAAAATATAGATCTGTTCATCTGCTCTAGTTGTGTAACCTGTCATAGTTAGTGAAGATCCTGTCCATACAAGTCAATGTAGTCTGGAAAGCAACTCAGCTCACACAAGAAACAACTCCCTGCATTTGGTCAGGTCCACTGGTCTCTGGACTCCAGTCATGGTATAAACTAGTTCTTCATTGCCTCTGACTCAGATCAGAGACAATATAAAAGCAGATGTGCACTTCTGAGGCCCCTAAATGTAGGTGTCTGTCTGTGAATCCCACCTACAGACACTGGAACAAAATGATCGTGTTTGAGCCTTTCATATGAAATTAGCTTGAGAAACCTCATAAGAAGAAATGAAGGAGACTGCTAAGACTCATCACATTCTCACATGGAGACACTAATTCTGCTTTTGAATCACATTCATCTGCCATTTCCCTCATGCCTACTCACACTGTGACAACTTATGCTGTTGAATAGAAGCTGAAAGTCCCACCCCACCCCATGCCTGAACATATCCAAATTAATTTGTTTAAACCCCTAAAAAGTCCTTGGTCTTAAATTTTTTTAACAGGAGCCTGTGCTTATTCTATTAAAAAATTAATCTGCTAGGATGTCTTTAATCAGCCGAGTCACACAAAGGCAAAATAATGACACAGTAACTTTAAGGATCCTTGACTTTGAGCCATGTTTTATAAGCAAGGAAGGCAGAATTAAAAAAAAAAAAATCAAAAGCAGTAAAAACTTATATTATTTCTGTCAGTAGCTCCTTTTCAGAAAATGTTGTGAAAACAATCTCTCTGTGGAGGAAGCAACATACTGAGCAACAAGCCTCAATCACAGGAAGTTCATTTTTTGACTTGGCGCGTCGCCCAGTGCCATCAGAACTAATTAAAAACAGAGCCACGCTGGTAGGAAGCTCAGTGTTTGGGTTTTACAATAACGGAGCAGCAAACCAGGGGGACGTCTAATGAGAATAGTTTCTGAGTTTGTTTTCTAGCGTTGGGCAACTATGTCAATTACTGGCACTGCAGCTCAGGGCCAGCCACCATGCTGAGCCACCAAAGAGGGTTATTTGCCGTGCAGATTGAGCTGCTACTTTGATGCATGTGTTCTGCGTGTCACTTGTACACTGGTGCACTTCCTTGGCTCTTGACTAAATAGGAAGAGGCTGATGCCACCTTGCTATCCTTGTCTGAGGCTGGATCAAATGTTACGAGACAGGGCTTTCCCCTGGATCATTAGATATGCTCCAGTTAAAAAATGAAGAACTACATCCTCTTGTAAGGGTTCTAGTTGTGTTGAAGGATCTGACTTGCAAAGGGAATTATCAGCTAGGGACTTAACCCTTCGAGAGTTAGAGGAAAAGACAGGTTGACCTGAATATTTTAATATTGAATATTTTCAAAGCAACAGTCATAACTCAAGTAATCCCAAATGAAAATTAAGAAGAATGTGTTTAAAGCAAACATGTGGCTTCAAAATCCCACATATACTGTCTTTACCCATGTAAATAACCTGCTCAATATATGTGTAATCAGTGCATATATTAGTATTTTAGACTGATATTTTAGGATTATTGTTAACTTTATGAGTAAAGAAAACAGACGTGAGAGACAAAAACTAGGCTGCAGCTAAGGAAAAGTTTGTTGCAAAAATAAAGAAAATAATTTGCTTTCTACATTCACTGGGGACAGCATGGAAAGCAATGGGCTTGAATTGTAAAAAGAAAGATTTAGGTTAGTCATCGGGTAAACTTTCTAAGTGTCTTTCTTAGGGAGGTGGTGGAATCTCCATCAGTGAAAGATTTTAAAGTAGGTTAAAAAAATGAAAATCACAGAGTGGTTTGAGTTAAAAGTGACCACAAAAAACATCTAATTCCAATCCCCTTCCATATTCAGGGACACCTTCCACTATCCCAGGTTGCTCAGAGCCCCATCTAACCTGGCCTTGAACACTTCCAAGGATGGGGCAGCCACAGCTTCTCTGGGCAGCCTCTTCCAGTGTCTCAACACCCTCACAGGCAAGAATTTACTCCTAATATCCAGTCTAACTCTGCCCTCTTTCAGTGTAATGTCATTCCTCCTTGTCCTGTCCCTCCAGGTCCTTGTCCAAAATCCGTCTCCAGGTCTCTTGGAGCCTCTTTAGCTGCTAAAAGGGGTTGTGAGGTCTTCCCAGTGCCTTCTCCAGGCTGAGCACCTCCAGCTCAGTCTGTATCCAGAGCAGAGGGGCTTCAGCCCTCTGATTATCTCTGTGGCCTCCTCGTGACTTACTCTGGCAGCTCCAGGTCCTTCTTGTATTGGCACCTCCAGAGCTGGTTGTAGTATCCATGTGGGGTCCCATGGGAGCAGAGTAGGGCGGGAGAATCACCTCCCTCAGCACATATAATAAAATCCTGCCTTGGGGGAGGGAGTTGAACTAAATGGTCTTCTGAGGTCCTGTCCAGCCCTATTTTCTCCACCTACTTTTTTTCATATTGCACCTGAAACTTTGCAAGGGAAAGCTTTAGCAAAATAGAAACACTTTGCCTCTCACAAGCAGACTAACTTAAAGAACTAAATTAAAAATTTTCATACCCTATGCTGAAATACTTTCCTCTCTGGTTTAATACATGAACTCCATGTTTGTGCTGAAAATTAATTAAGTCCAACAGCAAACTAATCAAGACCAAAATATGGGCTGAGACCTTTCAATTAGGTCAACAATACCATTGAATTGTGTGTTTGGTTCACAGCTTAGGCCAGCTGGTGCTTCTCCAGAGAGTGCCTGGGCCTGGATCACCATCTAAGGGCTGCTCCCAACCTAAGAGAGGTTAGCCATGGGTACAAGCTACACTTTGCCAGCTGGCTTCCAGGTAGATAGCTGTTCCTGTCCCCTTTTATTTGCTGCTATAGATGCTGATGTACTTGTTAGAGAAGATAAAAGGTAAAGCCAACAACCTAAAACATGAAACACTAATATTTAACTCTGTGTATCAAGATAAGTCCGTATCAAGAACACAGAGGTAATGGAAATAGTTTGGAATAAATAAGTTATATGGTCTAATGGCTGAAGCATTAACCCAAGACAGTAAAGAACAGATTTCTTCCCCATGGAGCGAGGCCATGGATCCATCACTACTGTCTCACATTTGCTAATTGAAAGTGCTTTCTCTGTAAAGAGAAAAGCCATCTTTGCAAAGGACACTGAGAGATTTACAAAATTATATGAGATCTGTCTGCTGTCATCATTACTCTTCTATGGTCATGGTAGCTGGAATTAGTAGGTTTGCCAACCGTTGTATTCTTACTACCCTTTGTAAACTAGTATTTCCAACCATTTAACTTTTGAAAGAATTCAAACCACTTTATTCAGTTTTGGCACAACTTTTCTGTTTCTTACTAAATATATGTTTAGCATATTTTGTATACTAACTAATTTTGTATATATTTAGTATATTCTAACAGTTTCCTCGTCAGTGCAGTTTATTTGTGTCCTTTTTGCTTTCCTGTGTTACACGGTTGTCATTTGCTTCTCATGGCCCCTTCTGATGTCTCAGGCTGAGATCCAGAACTGTGGATAAGATACCAAATAACACTGATGTATTTTCACTGCTGTAGGATTGCTTTATAATGTATTTACATCATTGTTATTGGTCATTGGTGGCTTTCTCTTGGCTCTGGGTCACCTCCTGTATTGCCCTCCAAAGTCCTCCTGCGTGCTCGTCTTCTTCCATTTGTGCTACAGGCGACACACAAATCTCTTTGCTGGGGAGAACAGTAATTGCTTCTACTAATTATACAGTCTCTGTTGACTAAAGAGAGAGCCTTGGTTTAAACCAAGCTGATTAAACTAGTTTCCTAACTATGCACTTAGTTTAGACAATGTGGATCCTAGTTGGTGTCCTGTTTTGTTCCTAAACAGTATAATAATAAGAGTAAATGAGACCCTGGGACCATGAGATCAAGTTATATCTGCTAAGTGGAACTCATCCTTTTATTCTGTCTGTGTACTGTGATTTCTGCTACCTTAAATGTGATTGGTGAGGCAAAGTTGTAGATATTGCATGAGCTTCCCAAATGCAACAGTGAGTATGAGACAAACTGTGCTGTTTTCATGAGCCAGTTTAGGTTTTCAGTTCTGCTAACAAAGCCTAATGCCTTCAGAGGGAATTATGCATAAGGTTATGAGAGATTTTTTGTATCAGACTCACCTCATCTTTAATGGCAAATATTGCATTTTATCTTAAAGGTATTCATCTCACCATTTTGTTACTTCTGTTTCAGAATAGGATAAGCTAAAACATATTTCTCTGTGTTTACAGAAGGTGAAAAAATGTAATTATCATGACTCAGTTAACATAACATCCCATAAACCTCTGTGACTTACTCATATACCCCAGTGATTATTCTTTCACTGCCTGTTCAGCTACTTTGTTAACTGACACTGTCCTCTATGCCAAGAACTTTGAGGAAAGCCACAGCTCTGGTCTCTTGCCTGTGTGTTTGACTGACCCTTTATTACTTCAGTAAAGGTCTGGGTCCCAATTCACCATGAGAGTAAACGGATACAATTGTGTTGACTTCAGTGGAATTGCACACACTTAAGCCAAGGGTGAATTTGGACCTCAGTAACTACATTTCCTTTTATAAGGCTGGTGGATGAGTGCTTGGGGAATAGTTAGGTTGTCAAATAAAGGCAATAGCTTTATCTTTCTAGACTGTATTTATAGTGCACTCTTCCTACCAGACTTTGCCCTGCTGTAGCCAATTGTTCCAGGTTTTATTTCAGCCAGATCAGAGGAAAAGAGAAATAATTAAGGATAAAATACGAGGCATTATAAAAATGATGTGACTCACTGTTTGCAGTATGATGATCTTGGCATAAAACAAATCAAAATGCAGCTGAAGCCCTCCTGTGTTCCCTTGTCGTGCTTGCTTTCTTCAAGTCATGCTGATTAATGTGGTTAAATCAAGTTGTCTTATTTTTTTTTTTCTTTTCTGATTGACTGAAGGCCAAAGAGGAATTTGACTAAGCCAAAAAAAAAAAATAAAAAAGAAAAAAGTTTTGGACTGAATTAAAAGTTAGGTATACAGTTGAAAATCTTTAAATAAAAGCAGAGGATTATTTCTTTGAGTGTATCTATTATAGCAGATGAAACAGCACTGAGGCTCAGATTCAGGAACCAGAACTCTTTATGGTCCCTGGTGCAGCTTTTTTCAGGGAAAATTACCACTATTTAAACAATTCTCAAGCACGGTTCGTGTTCTGGGCTGGCCCCAAAACTGCTTCTGACAAGCAGGTTGGGTGAAGCCACTTTAATGTGAGGCCATGAGGGTTTCCTGTTATAGAAGTAACCAGATCATGCAGTTGGACAGAAAGCAGGACCTGAAATTATTTAGTTTACCAGTATATTTGCAAGCTTTGTGGCTGAGTCAGAGCATTTAGGTGAGTTGGGATATTTGGGCTCAGTCCTCCTGTATGTTTATGAAAAAGGAATATTTTAGGCTCTCAGGACAGAAGCCTAACCATGGAGTGGTAGTTTATCTTTGAATCATTAAGGCTAGAAAAGACCTCCAAGGTCATCGAGTCCAGCCTGTGCCCAATCCCCACCTTGTCACCCAGATCAGAGCATGGAGGTGCCACATCCAGCCACTCCTTGGACACCTCCAGGCATGGGGACTCCACCACCTCCCTGGGCAGCCACTTCCAGTGCCTCCCAATCCTTTCCATGATGAAATTCCTCCTGATGTCCAACCTGAACCTCCCCTGGTACAGCTTGAGTGCATTTCCTCTGTGTTGTACTCTATCCCTGCTCCAAAAGTGGCAAGATAGTGAAAATATTAGTCTGGCTAATTCTAGAGATATAAAACTAATTTAAATAATAATATGAGTAAACAACCCCCACCCTCTCATGCCTCACATAACCAACAAAAATCCCAGTGTTCCCTTTCTTTGCTGAACTGAGGCTCTTGCTTTATAGCAGGAGAGGGATTTCAGGGAGACATGGCAGCAGCCAGCATTGTTTGTTTTCCACTGTAATTTTAACCAAATGTTTCTTTCAGGCAAGGTATTTCTCCAAGGACATTGCTAGAACTTCAGACTATGTTCAGAGAAGGAAAAATAGTCAAAACTGCAATATAGAGAGGAGAGAGATGAATACAAATGCATCTGGGCTGACTTTTCTCAGTGGAAGTCCTCTCCCAGCTTGCCCAGAGTTTTCTGCTGTATCCCAAGAACATCCTGGGTTTGCATTTTGGAGCACTGTGAATGTTTCAGATTTTCCAGTAAAAACTGGATGGAAGAAAGGGGTGTGCTGACTGCCCTTTATATCTTTATATTTCCACGTTAACCTGCACGTAAATGATGTGATAGCAGTTCTCTTCAGCAGCAGTGGTTCAAAATGTGTTCAGTGTGGATGGAGCCAAAGCAAGAAGGTTAAAACACCAAACAAAACTATGCCACATTTCTAACAATGCCTGTATAAAACTTGGCCTTTGATTTTATAGCATCATGTTGGTTTTTGAAAATAAAAGAAATTTTGTCTTGCTAGAAGTCATGCAATAGTTCAAGGGTGTAAACCAAAGGAGAATTTGCCCTATTGGTTTCTTAGGACATTTGAATACATCAATGGCTCATGATTGTCAGGTTTAATCTGCCACTCAGCTGAGTGAGTGTAGATGCCTACAATGTAGAACTCTATGATGCAAATGTCTCTGTTGGATTTGGTTGTTTAGATCCCCTGTAATAGAAGCAGAGAGACCACTCTGGTATAGGAATACGTTCAGCCTCAGAAAGTGAGTGTGGTAATCACACCCTTAAAACTGCTTTTGTCCATTGGAAGAAAAGGGAATGTACAGTAAGAAATTTGGAAATGTGATGTAGACATCAAAAAGTAGGTGAAATGTGTTTGAGTGCCTTTGCTGAGATTAGCAATTTTGGAAAATCCTGGAGGCAAAGTCAAATCTGTCTGGAAATTTGCTTTCCTTTTTCTTGGTTTGTTTTGTTTCTTCCTGGGGACAGCTGTGAGAAACTGTAGGGAACAGGAGGATATTAATAAGTGTGATTGGGAATGTGTTTGTGGAGGGATTGAAAATACACAGGTGAAGCAGGGAAGTCACTGGGGGTTACTGAAAAACACAGCAGAACAACGTGGGCCATCAGCATCCCATGGGCTAATTCTTTCCAGTGGGAGTGAGAACTTTATCCTGCAGCAGAAGAAAGAAAGGGTGGCTGGAGATGCCATACAAAATTGCTTCCCATAAGAGGAAGACAGTGAGGGGAGAGGGAAATAGGGCATGAGAACATAAAAGATACAGAGGAAAAAGTAAGAAATTGGGATTCATTGATAAAATAACAAAAAACAATTGGAAAAAATAATACTTTTCTATGGCCAAAGCTTAGTTCAGGCTTATAATTTCAGGACAATACTATGTGCATTCATTATTCATAGCTTGTGACATAGACATTTTCCCCCTGCCCCTCTGAATATTACAGATCAAGCCCTGCTCAGAGATAACTTTCCACACAGTTTCCAGTACAAAAAGGGAAATGTTGAGACCTCAGCTTTGCTGTGAGATTCTGAGTTGTCTCAGTCTGATGCACCTCCTCATAAATACCATCAGCACAAGACAGGAAGATCCGTCTCATTGTCTGGAGTCTTCAGTTTGGAGATGTAATTCCCCTTTCCTCTTTTTTTTTTTTTTTTTGTGTTGTGAGGCAACTAAGAGTCTCTTTTTGTTCACTGTTCAGTGGTACCTCTCTGATTCCTGCTGAAGCAATTCACCCTGTGATTCCTCCAGCAATGTGTGCACATTTGCTTATGCCTGTGATTTTATTCTTTTGCCTTGGATATAAATAAGGAGCACTGTTGCCAGCTCAATGTACACAAGTTTACAGAAGTAATCCACATAATAATCCAAATACTTTCAGATTAGTGAGACAGGCACTTTCCTACTTTTCAGCATTGGTAATCCTATATTTTCACTTCCCAAACCATTATGATTGTCAGTCAGATAAGGGTTAGTGGGAAAAGATATATTCTCTTTTAAGAGCTATTCCCAAGTTAATCTTATTGCAAAGCTCTCCATAATTTATTTACTGAAGATGATTTAAAAAAAAAATCAGATTGGGGGGAGGGAGAGAGTGATGCCTAACTTGTGTGCATGGAATAAATAAGCATTCTTAGTTTAGTATCTTCTGGACAAAAGTTGATATGACAAAAATAATCCCTGTGACTGGGAATATGAGGGGCCCTTTCTGGCACACCCATCTACAAAGCCAAAGTCTGAATGAGAATATGAGGGCAAGGAACTGAGATATTCTTTGATCCTAAGCACCAGGATATAAGTATAATATTTGGGACCATGTGGGAAAGATGATTATAGTTGCTTCCCATGTTCTGTGATTAAATAAGGGCATCAGTCTCACAGACAGATATTTTTGTACCTTTCTTTAGTTCTGGTGTGGTTGTGTAAAGCAGAAAATAATATTTGCTTTCACAGTCATGAGGTATTGAGAGAATTAATTCATTAATGACTAATGGCAGATATTATAAAGAGCAGCAAGGGAGGCTGGTGTGTGAAACAGCACATTGAAAGCACTGAATTAAAGTTTCCAAAAATACTCAGTGTTTTCCTTTCCTGACAGAGATTTTTACCACTCATTTGATTGCAAACAGAATTATATCACTCTCAGATATTTATGTGAACCACATCCACAAGATAAAACTTCTCCCTGTTTTATATGTCAACTTTAGGGGTGGATACATCCCAGGATATAATTTTTAATATTAACAGGACAAAAATGAAATTTTCCAAATTTCTCAGAAGGCATCTGGTAATCTTGAAGAGCAATGTTGAGCAGGTTATGTACTGTCTTCTTGTTCTCAGTACACTTCTCCCATTTAAAAGTGTAACTAATCATGTTATTTTAATAGAAGCTCCATATTTGTCATTTTAATGACAAAGCTCATAAAAAAAAGAAAGAAAATTGTTCAGGGTACATTTCCTACACTCTGCTGATGTGCTAGTGGGAATGAGAAAGCAGCTAATAGCCAGCCAGAGGTGTTGAAGTTGCAGGATAAGATCCATGCAGTTACTCTCTTTACAACATAATGCAACAGGTTAGAAAATGATTCATCCTGGATCCCAAGTCTCCTCCAAAACCACAGTAAAAAACATAAGGAAGGTAAATTTAAAAGTGTGTTACACAGCCAGAAGTTTTCAAGTGACTGACCGACACATGAGAAAATGCCACTCTACTGTACTATCTGGCAGATAGGATGATATTTACCATAGTTGTTTGGGGGTTTTTTTTGGCAATTTTTTAAAATTCAGATTTAAAATATTTTAGGTAATTTAAAAAAAAATAATTAATTTGTATTTCTTTTGTAGTATCTAGTTTACCTCACCACAATAATGGTGACCAGAGGTCACATTATTAGGACTTGTTTTACTGATGTTGCCTCTACATCTCCTTCCTCTTCTGTCCCCATCTTTTCACAAATAAATGTACTCCAGTGAGAGCAAAATGTAGCAATCCAAATCCATTTTTTTTTCCTCTCAGACACATTCTTGATATTTAAATAAATGAGATAGACAATAATAATAGATAAAAGACAGGATGATTACAGGTAGGGAGCTAAAACAGAGCAATGAAGTGTATTGTGAAATGTCAAAGAGGCTTATAGAAGAGAGGGTTGATTCCACCTGGAGTTACACCAGGTTTTCCTGTCTTTTAAGAGAAATTAAGCAAAATAAATCAGAAAAAGAACAACTATTTGATCCATGTGACTTTGCAGATCATTATTATTACATTTTTTAACATTTCAGGTGTGATAAAATTTTTCTCCGAATAAAACTGTATTTTTCTAGGGCTGTCCTGGCTTATCCATGAAACATGCTGTGACATTGTCTGGGAGAACAGGAGTTGGTAAAGGTCACATCCATGCAAGGGAGTGTCCTAACAATTAAGCAGCACAGAAATACAAGGAACCTGGCTTAGGCCATGTCAAAGCCCTGCTGAGTTTACCAATCCAGGTAGAGCTGTAAAACCCAGTAATCTTAGAGCTTCACAGATTTCTGGCATGAAATTAAGACTCTCAAAAGGTTACAAACACTGACTTTGTCTGGGTGAAATTCCATTTCTGCAGGAAGGAGTAAAAATACCCAGAGGAGTTTGGCTGAAGACAGAGTTACTCAAACTAGTTTTCTTGCTCTAGGACTAGGACTTTATCCTAGGAAGAGCTGGGATGAACCCCCAGGGTTTTCTGGGGTCCTGGAAGCTGCCTTTATATCTCCCATAAAGATGATGCTCTTCTTAATTCATGGTTCTTACTTTTAGCAGTGACGCTGAAATAATCTCAGTTTCTCTGAGCCACAGGGGGTTTCTCATTGATGTGAAATATTGCAGTAGTTTTGTTTCAGGCCAATTTAGACATTTACATTATATTTAAAGAACACTCTAATTTCCTGACAACTTGAAATCCTGCTCTTCAGCCAAATATAATTGGTTTTATTCCATCATTTGACACCCCAAAGGTTAGATTGAAGTAGTAAATTACTGATTTGCCATCTTGGCTGTATTGATCCTTATGTTTTAGAAAAGGATTATGAAAAATTATATCTATTCTCAGATATTCTCTGGTTTTTATCCCTGCTGCATCGATGTCTGATGGCATTTGCACCCTGAGAGTCCCAGTCAGGGTCTCTTCAGTGCAGAAGCTCAGAAAGGTGGATACACCACCAACAATTTGGCTAAACAAAAAAAAGAAGTAAATAAATATTTCCAGCCTGTTGTCCTGGAAAGGCTGAGACATGAGAGATCTGGTCTTGTTCACATGAAGACAATGTTCTTCCAAGTACCTAATTGCATCAAATTCTGAGCACTACCTCTTCCCTCACTGTGAGCAAGACTTAGTCTGATCAGCTCTTACATCTCTGTAGATGTGACTGTAGACAATCTGTAGAAATGTTCAAAATATTCTCCTCCTTTCAGTTTCGTTTTTCTTCCTTCTAGACCTAAAGAAAATAAATAAAAGTCAGTTGAGGAATTGGCCTTTCTAGCAATGCATGACAGGGTGAGTACATGTAAGGCGATTGTTTTAAATTTAAATGTGAGTTTTATGTGGACTTCACTGATCTAATTCTTAAACTCTTCTGTTTGGTATAAGGCTCACTTTCCTAAGACCTCAGTCTTTTAATAGGCTTTTTTGATGTGCACATTATGCTCTAAGAAATAGCCTGTCAAATTCTACAAACTTCAATAAATATGTCCTCCTGAATGAAGCTCAGCACAAACCATAGCTTTGCTAGGTCAGACTTTTTTCTAGGAGGAGGATTGCATTTTCTGTCTCTGTTTGAAGACTGACACAGAGTGCCCTTAAGCAGACAGGACTGATAAAGTCACAGGAGGTGCTACAGTGAAGAACAAGTAACTGTCCATATTTTTACATGGGTTGATATGACAAGAACATCCTCTTTCTTTTGCAATGGGCCCTCTGTAAAGCTATTTTCATCAGGCTTGAGTAGGACCTTCTTTTAAATCTTGACCAAGTCCACATGAACATTACTCCATCCATCCCAAGTAATACAAAGTCACCAGCTGTCTGTAAAGGCAAAGCTTTTTGTTATACACCAATTAATACTGCAGAGCAGGAGTGGATGATGCAGCTTCAGCTCCTTGCCATTGTCAGGAAGGAGCTGTGTTGTTCCAGGAGATGACAGGAGCCTTCATTTCTCCCACTGTCTAAAGGCAGGCAGCAACTTGCTGTACCACTGGAAGAATAACACTCCTGCATGATTAGAAAGCTTTTCTACTTTGTAGAGATTCCTGGAAGGAGACGCTGTTTAAGCTACCTCCTGTCCCTTCTTTCTTCTGCTCTCTTCCCATGACTGGGAAAAGGGTTGCTAAGGAGTGAACACTGGTAAAGGGTGAGTGTGTCACAGATTTGGGCAGAAAACTTGCAGCACTTCCTTGCTGAGCACTAAGCAAGCTGTACCCATAATAATATTGTGCCATATTCTTTGTCTAAATGTGTGTTTAGACAAGGAGTTGTTTAATTTTTTGGAGAAAGAATAAGTGAGAGAGAAAATGCCTACAGCATGATTAAAAAGTTGTTGCTCTAATTTTTCTCCTCACTTTAGAATCCTCTGTTGGCTTTAATTAAGTGCTTGAATTAAGATCGTAAGGCGAACACCATTTGATGTTATTTTTTTATTAAAAATGAAAGCAAGCTCACTCACCAGGTGGGTTTCTCCTCAGGTGCTCGCTGCTCTAATATAGGCAATCCACATGGGCATCTCTGCAGGCAGTGTGGTTCCTTCCTGAGTGCTCGGGGCCTCCAAAGAGGTGCCCATCCGCTCCTCTTCCCTGCCGTCCCCGACTGTGTTGTGAGAAGGGGTTTGCAGTTCTGTGAGCATCTGAAGGATCTGTACAGCCAGGAGGGAGAGGGATCCTTGAGGGCAGCTCACGGATTCATAACTGGGGGCAATGAGAGGAAATTGAGTGAAAGGAAAATGAGGCCGGATATCTAGACAAACTTCTTAAGTATCTGTTAGATCATTTGTGAAGAAGTCTCCCAGAGGTAACCACAGATGCTCTGTTGGTTGAGTCATTTAAAAGTATCTGTCTAGGTCATCATACGCTCCCTTTTACTGCAGCATCTAAAAAGCAATCACAGAGGTTCAGAAAACTGGGCCAAGAGGGACCTGGGGAGGTCATTTTGGCCTCAAGAGATGAACGATTCTACTTGAAACATCCCCAGAAGACATCTATCAAACAATAATGAGCTATACAACCTCTCATGAGGAAAAGAACTATTATTTTTCCCACCATAAATATGAAAAATCAAAAATATGGGGAAAGTAAATGTTTTAACCAAGTAACACAGAAATTGTAGGCTAGAGATGGGAATTGCAGTCAAAGCCTTAGAGAGAAAACGCAGCACCAAAAGAACATTCTCCTTTGGTCTAATTGGTTTGTAAGAGGAACTGGTGAGCATCTTTTTCCTGCAGCATTGCTTTTATTTTCTTCTTCTGATTAGGGAAGTGGACTCCTCGTTCTTCTCAGTCCATATGAAATTTATTATTTTCTCAAGAGATTCTTTAATGAGGATTTGCCATTACTGACAATTTGTTGGTTCTAACAAAAATAATCACTTACTGCAAACATATTAAATGATATATGACTGTGTTTTTTTTTAGACTTTGCCACTTTAAACTTATTCCTAAGAACAGTGGCTTAGTGGTAGACTTAGCAGAGCTGGTTTAATGGTTGGACACCATGATCTTAGAGGTCTTTTCTAACCTTAATGATTCTGTGATTCTATGAATTGCCCCCTACCTCACTTTCCCTAAGAGTGGAACACTTTCCAATGAACAAGAAGGAAAATATTCCCAGGTAAAACTGGGAACCTGAGAACTGATATCAACTAGCTGATCTTATCCACTTCTTATCCCTACTGTATCAGCCATGATTAAGAAGAAAATGAAAAACACTTGGCCATTTCTGAAAATAATTTTGCTCCTGCTGGGATCTCTTCCAGATTGTACTGTGCTACAAGGACGGTGAGGTGTTGCAAACATTTCCTGAGGATGATGAGGTTCAAACTTCTGTTGATAGACAATATAGTAAAATCAAGAAATAAAAGTCAAAATTATCTTTTCCGTGTAAGTTACATCTGAGCCATCATTTGGAAATGAATATAAAACATTTGAATAATTTAAACTTTATTGAGACCTATCAGTAATCTGAACCTGCTCTATTGGATTTGTCAGCAGTTGAAGAGTCAACACCTCTTTTGTTAATGAAACTATTCAAGTTATTCTGGATTTACACTGATGACATGAGAAGATGATATAAGCTACGGCTTTTGAAAATCTGTATTTGAAAATGAGTTATTTTGTATGTCTTTGGTTTTGGATGACAGGTTTGCTTCATTTGTTTTGGTGTGGGTTAGCATGTGTCATCATGATTTTATGAAAATCAAGCACCTGTTTCACACTTGACACTCAAAATATCACAAGGGCAAAGTGATTCCAAATCTAGATTCTCCATGTTGCCAGCTTGTCATCTGATCCATGTGGGGATGATATGCATGCACTGATTGCAGCAGGGCAGGAATGAACAACTCACTCTGTATGTAGGGAGAAGGAAGGTGCAGAACTAGTAAGGTTGGGAACTTGGTTGTTTTTTTTTTTTGTCCTGCCTGGTAAATATCTATATTTGTTCAGCTTTAGTCTATATCCTAAAAGAATCAAGTGCTTACTTGTTTGTTTATTTATTTAGTGTAGGATTATTCTCATCCAAATTTGCATGTTAAAAAATTGTATTTCTATGTAATAATTATCCCAGACTCTCTTTAAAATTGATGGAGAGAAATAAGGATCTTCTGAGAGGCCGTTTGGTGACTTACTCTATCCATCTCTTTTAGGGAGGAACGAAGCCCCTCAGGACCTGCTTCTTTTCCTGCATTGATTCCAAAGGAAGTGTAAGTGGTCTAGACTAGACAGAGACAACTAACTTCTGGACCCCCTAGTTATGTACAATGCAATTTGTCTGGTTTTAGGGATCTGTTTATTTCTCATTGAGGTTTAGATGCCAGTTCTGCAAGCACGGTCAGACATTATTTCTCAGTGAATGAGTTGAGCAGCTCTAATAAAAATACAAGTATAATCCATGCCATCCTCAAAGGCACTCAGAAAATGCATGCGTGTCTGGTCCTGACTTGTTAACAACCATAAAGACAGCACTTGGAAGCATTTAATACAGCTGTATGAACCATGCACTCTCAAACAGCTTCATCTGCTGTATTTCCTCCCAGTGGCAAATAAAAAAAAAAAAATCCAGTATAATTAGGGCATAATTCTGTTAAATTTGTGCAATAAAAGCATTATTAAAAGAAAGAAAAGATTGCCCTTATAGGCTGTGCTGCAGTGGAATCAAGCATAGCTTGTTAGAGTTATTTTTGTTATTATTGCATTACTTGGCTATTGTGTTACCCCTGAAATGCTGTAAAGGAAGGAAAAGGCCGTGTAGATGAAATTTCAAAGTGACTCCTTTATTCAATATTAAAATTTCATTGGCTTCATATGTGCAGAGTAAGGTCTTGGAGGAGTTGTTTGCCATGTGTGCAACTGAAGCTCAGCTCCTGGAGACCAAATTTCCCAGGGACTCAACCTGCCCACAGATCCCATCAGCCCTCACAGTCACTTAGTGCCTGGACTTTCTACCACAGGCTGTGTTGCCTCCTGATATTTATCACATAATGTCGTGACAAGGCAAAAGAGGACAGTGTGAGAATGCCTTTGAGGTCACAGCCAACTTTTTCCAAACCTAAAAAAAAAAATCACTTCAGCAACATTAGTGATTTTATGAGGAAGTTAAATAAATCTCAAATCTGCCCCAAGTTTACTCTTTGCAGAAGTGCAGACACAGACATCCTGCCTATTAAGGGCAGAGGCAGAAGGCTTGGAAAGGCATTGACGTTCAGCAGAATGTGACATTTCATTATGTCCTGGGGAGAATAACATTTTACAAGGCTACAGAGTATGTCTGCACTACTCTTCACACTCTCTCAAAGAAACACCTTTAGTCTGTTGTAGATACACTGAAGAACTACCTCACATTGACTCAAGCAACACTAACTACAGGAGCATAAAGTGTGGGATGCAGAATCTACAGGAGGAGACATTTGTGTACAATTTTAAGGGGCAGATTTACCCCTCTATTCTTGTGAGATCCCACCTGGAGTGTTGCATCCAGCTCTGGGGTCCCCAGCACAGAAAGGACATGGAGGTCACAAGATTGACCAGAGGCCTGGAGTACCTCTCCTGTGAGGAAAGGCTAAATGGAATTCATATTGTCCAGCCTGGAGAGAAGGTGGCTTTGGGGTGACCTAGCTGTGGCCTTCCAGTACCTGAAGGGAATCAACAAGAAAGATGAAGAGAGACTGTTTATAAGGGTCTGGAGTGACAGGACAAGAGGGAATGGCTTCACACTGACAGAGAGCAAGTTTAGATTAGGTATTAGGAAAAAAAATTTCCCTGAAGGGGTGATGAGGCTCTGGCCCAGAAAATCTGTGGCTGCCCCATCCCTGGAAAGGTCCAAGGCCAGGTTGGATGGGGCTTGGAGCAGCCTGGGCTGGTGGAAGATGTCCCTTCCCATGGTGGGAAATTGGAACAAGATGACCTTTCAGGTCCCTTCCAACCCAAGTCATTCTATGATTCTATGCATCTGCAACAGAGCTCTTAAGGAGAAGTCCACCTCTGAGCTGAACAAGCATATCACCTCTTCCCATGTTATTTATGGGTGAGAACCTGAGAGACCAATGGATGTAGTGGGGACTTTAGAATGAAAACTTCTGCAGAAAAATCTGTTCCTTAATACAGTAGAGAAGCTCACTCCTAAACTCTGAGGGTGAGATTCATCCAGCAAACACTGAGTTACAGGTCACCATCAGAGGTAGTGTCTTTACATGAGCTGTGCACTAGTGTTCCCAGTAAGACAAGGGAGATCTTACCCACACAGCCAACAGAGCTGGGGCAGGTAACAGATAACTCACCTTGGAGTAGACACCTCCATCTGCCCAGGGAGGCTGTGAATGCTCCCTCTCTGGAGACATTCAAAACCCACCTGGATGTGTTCCCACGTAACCTGCTTTAGGCGACTGTGTCTTAGCAAAGGGATTAGACTGGATGATATCCAGATGTTCCATCCAACTTTAACTATTCTGTGATTCTGTGATCTGATCATCTGGACAGTCAACTAGACTGTGTGCTATGTTGACTTGAGGAAAGATGCAGTCCCTATACACATTGTGCCACTTCTGGCAATGCAAATTTTCCCATTTGGCCTCCAGTTTCTCCTCCAGACCTTGTGGGTCTCCTGTAAGGCTTCTGACACATATGCCAGTGTTGTGCAGATGTCTCAGGAATGTTGGAGCATCTCAGACATCACTAGAAGCCTGTGTTTAATAACTGAATCTGGAGCTTTGTCTAAATCTGAAGCTGAATCCTATTAGAGAAGTAGAATTCACTTGCCTTAACACAAGCTTCTCATGCCACTTGAGGTACTTCTGTATATCCAAGACATCTGCAGAACACTGACAGATATGACATGGGACTGATGGAAACCAGCAGCCTTCTGGAGTGGCAGCTGGAGGCCAGGGGGGAAATCCATGAGGTCTCAGATGGCACAGGATGCCTCTGTGTGAGTGACCGAACAGATCCATAAGTGTCTATACTGGAACCGGTTTCCTCCAGTTCCCTTTTTACTTAATGAAGAAAAACAAGGGGCACAATTTATTTTCCCAAACTTAAGCTTGTCCTCCCCTGACAAGCCATGGATGGTTTTGGAAATTGTTACCACTTTGCTGATACGGTGGCCTTAAACTAGTTTAACATATGGACTCTCCAAAAATAGACACCCACATTTCCATTCTGCAATAAAAAAACCTTGGAATTTTCTCCTGTTTCAAAGCCAGAGAATCCTGAAATTTAATTTGAAATTTAATAATTCTTATAATGGTAATAATGATAATAATAGACTGCAATGTTAATTTTAATTTTATATTAGCAATTCAAATTACATACACTGCTTTGAAAACAGTGTCTTGCATTATATAGTAATTATGATGTAACAATTAAATGGTAATAATGTTAATCTTTTAATTTATCATGAATTTAAAAGGAAAAGAGGCCTGTTCAATAGGGATTGTTCACCTGAAGACTCCTGATCTAAATGCAAAGTAACTGTAACTTTTTTTCCAGTTTTAAAATGGAACTTATTTTCCAGTGCTGATTTGTGCAAAATAAAGCATGTTTTGTCTTCTCTTATGATTTTGCACCATGATTCTTTGTGGCTTGGCTCGTATTTGCCTCACCCCCAGCGCTGCTTCATAGCCATGCTTACATTTACAGCTCCAAAGATGAGCCAGACCTTTCTGGTCTGCTCTGTGATGTGATTCCTGCTCATGTTCCAGGCAGGAAGGAAGGACTGCACCTGAGACAGGTTAATTAAACAGCATAATCCCCTGGTACCAGTGGTTCACAGTGATCTGCTTTATCATGTGCTGGGTTCCCAGCTGGCAAAAACGAGCTCAGTTCTCTCCTCTCCCAGTTTACACCAGCCCTGTGCAAGCAGGGAGGATGGCAGAGCAGATTCCCTGAGCTGGACAGCCTGGCCAACAGTTTTAAAGTGTCATTTAATTTTTTTTTCTCTCTCTCTTTACATCTGCCAGTTCGACTGGTGCAGCCTTTTGCTGTGCTACCCAGACTGGGAAGTGTCCACAGCTATCAGCTTTCACCAAATTGCTGAAGGGTGAAATTTCACCATTTCTGCCAGAAAAAAACAGGTTTTTTTCTTTTCTCCTTTTCCTCCCTCCCCCCATCTAGGCAAATAGCACCATTTCCCTGGAGAATCAGATCCTCTGTAAGAACAGAAGGACTTTTTCATTCCTTTACCTCAACTGGAAATCTGTCATACCCTCTCTTGCTTTTCCTCCCTGATACTCCGGATTATTTGGTAAAGAAGCAAATTTTTTTCTGAAACCAGGATGTAAAAGTGCATGGTTGGAGGAAAAAAGATGTTACCAGAAGGCTCAAGCTTAATTCTGAGAATCAGCACACCTGGATTCTCTCCATGGCTCTGCCCTTGTGTTCCAGCCAGCCATTTATCCTCTGTGAAAGTTTATTTACCTTTCTGCATTTGTATTTAATTATAAACCATTTAGAATTTGCCAGGCACAAATTGACAAATTGACATTAAGTAGCCATTGGATGATTCAGACAAAAACCAATCTGTGGTGTAAAATGGAAAAATATTAATGGAAGTTATTAATATTAATGCAATGCGTTACATTTAATCTATTATTTCAGATTTCTTTGGAGGCTTCTTGCTGAGCTATCAGTTAACCTTTCCCAGTTCCTCAACAGTTTGGAACTGTTTTCTTTCTGAATCCAAAGCTTTTATCCAGCACAAAAGGGGGTTTCTCCCTTTAAGCCCCCTTCCCACAGCATTACATTTCAAACTATATTACACAAGTAACATTATGGGCTGCTGCACATGCAGGCCACGATGTAATTCAGCATGACACATGACAAGCAAAGATGTGTTGAAATACCTGAGACTATTAGACCCAAACAACCCTCTGTTAAAGTTTTTTATTGCCACATAAATATTCTCCTTGCTGACCAGTCTCAGAGGAATAAATACCCCATTAGAGGGAAAACAAAAGCCCAGGTATTGCCCAAGTATGAGGTTGTGAAAAGCAGAATGAGAGAAATACCCTTATTTTTCTATGTGTTATTCTTATGTTAGAAATAACAAAATCCAACAATAATAGCAAAAAAAAAAAAAAAAAAAGGTACAAACTTGGATAATCACACTGAAAATAAATAAAGATACAGAGAGTAAAGGACATTAGAGAGATGTAAGAATTTTTTACAAACAAAAAGCTGATGAAAAAATGAAGGGAACTTTGTTGAGGGAGTGTTGGAAGACTGGTAAGGTGTTGGAATCAAGATCAAGGTACAGAAGACAATCAAGGTGAAACTTTTCACTTTTCCAATATTACACTGTAGAGATAGACTGAATTGAGATGGATTAAAGGGAGTCAGAACTAGGGGAAAAAAACTGAGCGTGGACAAGGAATGCGATGGTGACAGCCTTGTTCTAACCAAAGCTGTGGAGAATGTTGGAGAGCTGGGAAGGTGTCAGAAAACAAATAGGAAAAAATAGATGATGGGTAGAGTAAATCTTGAATTAAGCTTTGAAGCTGATAAATATATTCCTAATGAGCAATAGTGAGAGATAGGTGGGCTGATGGGAAAAGATCTACTTGGAAAATTTCTTTCATGGGAAGGTTACAGTAAGTTAGGAGTTGTTCATCGAAAGAAGACTGGAAAAGACACTGAGGAGCAAGTTACTTGACCAAAAAGATCTTTTCACACAAAGAAATAGGGTAGGAAAGATGTTTGTCTAGAGCTTGGGATGTGTAAGTAGCTTCCCAAAACTCTTAATTCTGTTAAAAGTGATAAATTGGCTGGAGATAAGAATAAAGTGTGATATACTCAAGCTGGATTCTCTGTGTGCTGATCTGCAAGTGGTGTGGATAAATCCTGTCTGTTCTAGGCCAGATGGAGCTGTGGAAAACAAAAAAAATAAGAAATAATGGGAGTTTTTGGTCAGGGTTATTTGTGAATTGAAAGTAAGATGACTAAAGCTGACTGGTTCTCCAATAGATCTTCAAGATAAGCTGTTTCTTTCTAATTGATGAGAAGAGGTCACTGGAAATGCAGGAAAGGGTGAATAGATTTGTTCAGTTCTGTCAGGAACTAAAGGCAGTCTCAGAAATGAAAAACCTAAGAAAAATGCACAATATTTATGGTGTGCTGCAGTTTGCCAGTGAGGGATGACACAACAGCATCATGAGTATGATCTTGTGGCTCTAGAACAAACAGATCTTCTAGAAAAAGGTGCTGTTGTGTTTTCTGAAGGAGAGTTATGGCATTTTATATTTACAAATTCCGAAAATACTTAGGTGTGTTTTACTACATAATTTCTCTCCTCTTTTCTCCTCTCTATCTCCTGTGCTTCTTTTTCCCCCTTATGATCTCAAGTGACAGAAGAAAATAAACCAAGAATAATAGTGAGCCATGTTTATTATGCACAGTGAATATAGGCCCCTGACAGGATACTTTGGCCAGATGTTAGTCTTTGCTGAGGCTGTTTTTCACTTGGAAAACCAGTTTAACCATCCCCTTGGGAATTTCTTCTGTGTAGGTAAATCTCCAGATGGTGAAGAGCAAGCCTAAAACCACTCCTTCATGTCAAGAGCATAAGTAAAATAACACAATCTGGGACATTCCTTCAAGCCGCAGTTTCCTTCTCATCAGAGCAAGTTCCTTGTTGTCCAAACATAATGGGGGGAATTAAGGTAGCTTTGGGGTTGCTCTGATTTAGGCCATGAATAGGTCATGTCCTTGGTGACATGAAGCATTTGAGACTATTCAAATACAGAGTCAGAAAAAAAAGATTTTATAAAACTGTCCTGTTCTTGGACCAGAAAAATATCAGACTGGAACAAAGGGTGTTCTAAACTCTGAAGTTCTATCCTTGGAAGTTCATATTTTGCTTATTGTATTAAATAGAACAGAATATGGTGGTGCCAGCTCAGAAAACAATACAAAAAAAATGGTCTGTGCCTTTAATTCTTCATAAATTTTGTTTGTTTGCTTTTTTTGTTGTTGTTGTTGTTGTTGTGTTTTTTTTTGTTTTGGGTGTGTGTTTTTATCCATGTCTCCATAAGACAAAGGTCAAGTGATGCTGAATGTCCATGATCATTAAAAAAAAATATAAAAAATAATTCTTTGTTTACAAGTTTTTAGAGGCATCCTGTAACAGTTGACCATATGGGGAAAGTGGATGCTGATGGGAAAGTTGAAAAATTACTTAAAATTTTGTTGGACTAAAATAAAGGAAGACTAAAAGAATAGTACTAAACTAGTCAGGTAGGATCTTACTTTAACACTCTGCAAAAACAATATGCTGTGACTGTGTAATAGGTTTTGATTCGATAAAAGAACCATTAGAAAACTGTTCTGAAACACTGGAATAATTTACATTATAATTCTTATTACTAGAATAAGAATTATAGTCCATCCTATAGACAGAGTTGGAGAGTTGGCAGTTTTCCATGTTAACAGAGGTAGAAAGGAAGTATTTTTTTTGACTGGTTTAATCCTCATTTATGAGCTTCTTATTAATTTGGTTGTTGAGCAATCAAAGATCAGATTGAGATTTCCTGAATGGCACATTCATGTTCTTCTGAGGAAGGACAGCAACATGCTTTGGGCCGCAGGCTGCAAAATATCTAGAGCAGCCCTGTCACAGAGGAGGTCAGACTCTAATGGTCCCTTCTAGCTTAGAAAACCCATGTAGCTACCAAACACTACGTATTTCATTGCGTTCAGCAATAACATCCTGGAATGTCTAACAGGGAATGAACAAAACTTGCAATCATATTAAAACTCATGGGGTTTTTGAACCTGGTTTATCGAGATATTTAGGATACTCTGTCTAGTTGCTTAATCCGATCATTTTGTGTCTTTTTATGTTAATTTTAACATATTTTAACAGCATTTATTTTATATTTATTTCTAGATCACAGAACTGTTGAGTAATCAATTCTTTTCCCCATGAAATTAATCTAAACCAACTTTTATTTAGTGTTTTTTCCCCTTGAAACCTATCTTTTTAGTACTTATTGTCCTTTTTTTCCATTGAATGCTTGTTTTCTTGTTGTGGAATTTCCTTGAAGTTCTTAGTGGGCCTTTTATTTTCTGGTGTATTTTAAAATGTGTGGTAGTAATTTTAAATGCCTCCAGAAATATTCGGTTACCTAAAGTCCATCAAATGATCTTGTAATCTCATCACCTAATCACACAGTCAATCACTGATGGTAATTTTTAACAAACTTGGCATAACAAAGAAATTCTAGAAAAGGAAAATATGCTGGTGTTATATCAGTATATTTAAAACCAGAGATAAATGCACTGACAAGAAGGATAGAGTGATTACTTTGAAGTTGACCCTAAAAAAAATACTAGAAAAGTTGCCACAAGACTAATTTAATAATGACTTTTAAAATGACAGGATATAGAGCATTCCTCAGTGTATAAATTCTTTGAGGATGCAAATTGTTCAAGCCTTATTAGATAAACAGAAACGTATGGAGACCTGACCCTACACTGTATGGTTTAAACAGTTTGGCAGTTTCCATTACTAAATGGTCTTATGCTATTTGTAGGATTTAGTTTGTTCCTAATTATTCCTAAAAATTAACTTCATTGTCATTAATCCTACTAACCATGGGATTTTCTTTGATGTCTTTAGCTTCCCTTATCAATTTTCTACACTTTATAATATTTAATTTATATTGCAGTGTGTGTTAGAGTCTCTTTTTTTCCCGTTGTCACACATTGTATTCTTATTTCTAATTAGTGCATTGCCTTTGCCTTTGAAAAAAGTTTTACTCTTGCACAAGCTGGTCTCACATTGTCATGAATTCCTCTTAAAATATCCCAATGTTCATTCCCATTTTCCTGATTTTTTTCCCCACCTTTTAAATCTATTCATAGTTTTCCAATTTGAGAAATGGATTATTTTGGAGAGTCAAGTGTGTTTACTACTGGTTTGTCCTGTCCTCTCTCTGTATGGAGTGCAGTCTAATAATAACAGTTGGTCCCTAGGCTACCACCAACTGCCAGCCCATAATTAATTCATCTTTATGTTTTTCTTAAATTTGAAGAGAAGTTTACTGCTGGTTGCATATGTCTCCCAAATTGAAGCCTCCCATTAAAAAGATATGTCCTTCTGGGTTTTGAATTTTTTTTTTCTTTTTCTTTTTTTTTTCATTATGGATACTTGCTCAGGAAGTAACTCAGACTATTTGAGTCATTGATCTGTAACATCTCCTGCTTTCTCAAACATCTCAGCCAGACTTTATAAGATAACAGGCAAACATAAGCAGCTATAACGTTTGCTTTCAGTTGATATCCTGAATTTCTAAACTTTCAATCATATCAAGCCCAAACTATTCCAAATAGAACAGAACCAATGAAGCCCATACCCTGTACTCCTAAGCTCCAAGATCATGGTCCCACCTCCCATGTGGCCCCATGGCAGTATCTCTGGTTCTTCCCCCAGCCACTGTCCTCCCACATGGCAATTCCAGTACCTGATCCTTGTTATTCTTCAGCTTGTCTGGCAGTTGAATAAATATTTGCTGATTTTGGCTTGATTTGGACATATTTTAAGTAACTGGCATGTAAAGTTGAGCATTCTCTTATTTTTCTCCTCTTGCTGCCTCTTTATCAAGAGATTTGAGTCAACTAAGGATTCCACAAGCAATTGGTGGAGATGAGGACTAATGGGCAGATGACACAGAAGGGACTGTTGTGTGAACATTTCCTTATGCACTTAAATAATACCTTCCGTTGTTTACTTGCTGCTTTATAAATGGGCTATAACAAGATAGCATAAAACAAAAGAGATACAATGAGATTTTAGTACAAGAGATTTTAATTCATGACAACTATCGTCCTAAATTTAGGTTATATTACAGTGCTACAGCTTGGTGGGAGATGTTGGCACCTTACCTAGATTTGTTCTACAGACATTAAATAAAAAAACCTATTTTGTATTGTCACACACTTCATCTAAGCACTTGAGCTTGTTAACAGTGGAATAAAGTCTGATATATTTCAGGTCAGTCTTTTTCACATCTTCTTCCTGCTTATGTTACTCTTGCTTTAACTACCTCTTGCCTGCTTGAAAAAGCCTCCTGGATAAAAGTTAGCTCTATTCCTGACATTAGTTATCATCTTCTTAAAACTGTATCCTATTTTATATATAAATGTAATCCTGCAGTGATAGAACCCAGGTTTCCATAAACGCCAGATCTCAAACCCAACCTGTTGTTCACCTCCTGCTGCTTCTGTCTCCAGCCTGAGGCAGGAGGGATCCTAAAGTGAAGTCTGGACAGCTACTGATGCGAATCAAGCCCAGCCTTTGCAAAAATGAGCTCGGGAAACATTCTGAGCAACCCTGAGGCAATAAAGCTTTCCTATGTGAAACACAGGTGAAATCCTAAAACCTTGATGCCATTGGGTGAGTTTTCCTAGGAGTTTCTGGCACATCTCTCAGACAAAAGATGAAGTAACATGGTGAGAGTGCAAAGCTGTTAAAAACAGAAAGGCAAAAGGGGCTCAGATTTCATGTTTGCAGCATATCCATGTGCACTGTTACATTAGGAAAAACTCTGGAATAACTATATTGGATCAAAGTCAGTGTTGGCTGTCTGCTCCTTCACAGATCTATAGTCCAAATCATTTTATCCTTTGCTTCCCTGTGGAAGGATCCTCCTTTGGAGGTTCAGCAATTGTTTACATATGTTTTCTCTTTCAAACTCATCTCTTGACTAATCTAAGTTCACTGGAGGTGGCCTGAGCAGTGAATTAGCCTGTAAATCATGTATTTACCTCACACTGAGATCTAGTCATATGGTTTTGATAGCTGGGAGTTTCTATTACTGCAATGAATCCCTTTCCATCTATTTTAGTTTTACATTTTTATTTACAATCAGCAACTCATGGACGTAGGGACAAAATCTGGAGGAGTAGCTGAGCTTGTGTTACTGTAGATGTAGTCCAAAGTTTACATGAATGCATTTTGAAGGAAGGATAAATAATGATGTGTATAAATTCAATCATAAAAGGACCTCCTACATGCCACAGGCATTCAGCCACTGACAGGTTGTGATCTTCCAGTTTTAAGGGCGAGTGTTGGAGATCTTCAGAGAATTTAGGATGCTGCAGTAGGTATGCTGCTCAGTGTGTCTCTGGGTGCAACACCTGCCTAAACCAGTACCCAATACATTTTCCAGTGCCACATTAATGGACTCAGTGGTCTCTGTGCCACTGGAAAAAACTTGGTTTTATAGAGGAGACGTAGCCCCAACGCTGTGGTTATTTGTTCTGATATGGCAAACTGTGTGTGCTTTTATCAATTTGGTGTATTCCTGTTTTAATATTCTGCTTTATGCTTTAAATACTGGGTACTCATGAGACCTTTACTTGACTGCAATACCCCAGACTCACAAAGCTATTTCCAGCAGATCAGAGAATTTCTCCAGTTTTTCTTTTCCCTTCCTTTTCCGGTAGCTTTAGTTTCTGTGTAGGTGGGGGATTGGAAGATAAGCACTGCATTGTGCATATGTAGCAGAGTGGGGCTCCGAGCATGGCAATGATAAAAAAAAATAATAATATTGGACTATTTGGCACCTCAGTTTTGGCTTGCTGTGCTTGCTGATGAGCAATAGGACCCAAGGGAACAATATGGAGTGATGTCAGGGGAGTTTTAGGTTGGGTATCAGGAACAGGTTCTTCCCCCAGAGGGTGGTGGGCACTGAACAGGCTACCCAGAGCAGTGGGCACAGTCCCAAGGCTGCCAGAGCTCAATAAGTATTTTGACAATGCTCTCAGGCACATGATGGGATTCTTGGGGCTGTTTTGTACAGGGTCAGGAACTGGACTCGACGATCCTCGGGAGTTTCTTCCAGCTGAGGATATTCTACAATTGTAGGATTCTCTCTCAAAACTGCAAAGAGCATAGCAGTGGTACCAAAGGGGGAAAGGTAAACCTCAGGGACAAGCCTGGGGAGTTGCCAATAGTTTTTACCCTGCTTATTAAAGATCTGCACTAAATCCTATTCACTGGTGTTTCACTCTTTTACCTGGAGGCAGAGACTGCAGGCAGATTGTAATTTATTACCTCATTGTACATGCCATGTCGGTTCTTAAGATCCATGGAAAAGTCTGAGATGATTCCTGCCTTCTCTGTTTTGAAAGCCTGTGGCCCTGAATTCTGCACAAGAGATTCTAGCGGTGATTATTCATTACAAATTTCCCCTTTAACTCCATTGAGAATAAATAAATGGAGCTCCTACATATGGCTTTCCTCTTCCCTGCTTGGTTTTTTTCACCTTTTCTTTTCTTTTTATAGAGCTGTTTTCATCTCTAAGTCTCCTTTTTCTTAAATTCTGGTGGTTTAATTCAGTCATTTTAATATGTGAACACTAGAGAGAATAGGAGCAGGAATCAGGTTTGTGCTGTTAGATTGATAAACAGATGCTAAGCCGATGTGACACAGATGCTACTGCTGAGCCAGGAAAAGCAGGTCAAGGTTATTAGGAGAAAGTGCAGCACTGTCTCATAGCTGTAAGCAAAAAGGCCCTGCATGGAGCCAGCTTTTCCTCTCTTCCTGCCTCTCTGTCTTTCTCACTCTTGATTGTCTGGTGGTGGTGCATGTTTTGGGAACTTTTTTCTTTTTTTTTAATTAATTCCTATAAAAGCAGGGATCATTAAAGATCTTACACATCTATTTTGTTGTATTTACAACAAAGCTTATAATGCTCAGACAATCAAATGACACAAGTGGCTGGCTCCTCTATTTTTAGGGGCACTGAGTTTCTCTTCTAGAAAAAAATACTGGATCAATCGTTCTCTAATACAATCCTCAAAATATGAGGGTTCTGTGGCAATACTGGGTGAAATCCTTGAGCTTCTGCTAGGAAGGATTTCAGACCAGAAATACAAGGATGCATTTGTAAAAATAGCTTTTTTTCCTTTTTTTTTTTTTTTTTTTTTTAAATAGGAACAAAAGTTCATGTAGATAAGGTTTAAGAAAAATCATTTACCCTACAAAGGGGCAAGGTGGAATTGGTTCAGAAACTCTAAAAATGAATATTTTTCATTCCTTTACATCTACTCTGCAGGTAAAATAATAAATATTGGATTGGATGTGAAGATTCACTATAGGTTGCTCTCTGGTTCTCTGATCACAGAATCCTAGAACAGTTTGGATTAGAAGGGACCTTAGAGATCACTTCGTACCAATCCCATTGCAATGGGCAGGGACACCTTCCACTCGACCAGGTTGTTCCGAGCCCTGTCCAACCTTGGACACTTCCAGGGATGGAGCAGCCACAGCTTCTCTGGACAACCTGTGCCAGGGCCTCCCCACCCTCACAGCCAAGAGTTTCTTCCTAATGTCTAACCTAAATCGCTTCTTACTTTGTTTAAAACTATTTCCCCCTTGTTCTGTCCCTCCATCCCTTGTCCAAAGTCCCTCTCCAGCCCTCTTGGAGCCCCCTTAGGCACTGAAGGGGCTCTAAGGTCTCTCTGAAGCCTTCTCCAGACTGAACCAACCCTAATCCCTCAGCCTGTCTCCAGAGCAGAGGGGCTCCATCCCTCTGTGCATCTTATATATGTATATAAGGAAACAAAGGTCTATTTAAAGTGTAGGTATGATGTCTGTCTAACTACCCTGCATGTGTCCACATTTAATACTGTGTTTATATTATCAGTCCTGTTGGAGCAAAGAATTCCTGGAATGATATGTACCTCAGTGCCCATTTTTCTGGAAACATTAAGTGGTTACAGTTAGCAAGAAAAGCAGCTACACAATAGAATAAGTAGGGATCATTATAGACATCTGTATTATTTCAGCAACAGATTTGTCCCAGACATTATTTATAAATTCAAAAGCTTTAACCTGGGAGAGTCCATTAGATAATTTGGTTTCTCCTCCTCCATTCTATTGGCCATTGCATTTCATCTGCTCTTCCCTATGTCAAGACCAGTAATTTGTATTTGGCTGATGCAGTTCACTTTGAGAGACAATTGGACCTAATCTGAAGATATCAAAAACTGGAGACTCCATCAGTTGTCCTGGCTGTTTATTTCAGTGCTCGAAAGTCACGACTGTTTTTTGATTTCCATTTATCTGTCTTTAACTTACAGTCAGTCTTTTATGGCTTTATCTGCTGGCTCAGTTGTCTCACACTTTGATTCATTTTCTCTGTGCTTCAAAATACATAAAAGTGTGTTTGTGGTTTTCCTTTTCTCTGGGGTCCTTTTCATTCTTGACATATTTTCCAGTTGTAGTACACCAGAAAAAGGTGTGATAATGCAGTATGAAGAATCCACATCTGAATCCCAAAATCAAAAAATTTTTAGGGTTGGAAGGGACGTCTGGAGATCATCCAGTCCAACCCCCCTGCCTAGGCAGGGTCACCTGCAGCAGGTGATGTGGCAATGTGTCCAAGTGGGTTTTGAATGTCTACAAAGAGGGAACTCCATGACCTCCCTGGGTAGCTGTCCCAATGCTCTGTCACCATCAGTGTAAAGAAGTTCGTCCTCATGTTGAGATGGAACTTCTTGTGTTTTAGTTTACGGCCACCGCTCCTCATCCTGTCTCTGGGCACCACTGAAAAGAGTCTGGCATCATCCTCTTGACACCTGCCTGTGAGATATTTATGAGCATTAATGACATTCCTTCTCAGTCTTCTCTAAACTAAATTGGCCCAGCTCCTCTGTCTCCTGTTGAACAGGTTGGACACTGAGAGAAATTAAGCTGGAGGAATGAGCTCGCAAGGTCTTCTAGAAAGTAAAGACACACTCAAAATCTTCACCCAGGACAGAGATGTCATGAAATTTCAGAGGCTGGGGATTTAATGACTCTGTAGCAGTTCTGAGGTAAAGGGTGCTTGATGGACAACAAGCTTAAGATGAGTAAGCAGTGCAGCCTTACGGTGATGGAGGCCAACTTCATCCTGGGTGCATTAAGAAAAATGTAACAGCAGGCTGAATGAAGTGATTATTCCCCTGTGTTTGCTTACAGGAAACTCCATATTGTGGAACTTGAGTGTGTTCAGTGGAGGCTTTTAAAGTAGTTGGAAAGTAAAGCACATTTTGTGGAAGGCTGAGAATATTAGGTTTGTCCCACCTTGAGAAGAGAAGGGCAAGGGGCAGTCTAAGTGCTTTCTTCACCATCCTAAGGGGAGTTTGAAGAGGTGATAGAAACAGACTGTCATCTGAGATGCACAGCCATAAGGCAGAAAACTAACATTGCCACAAATGTATTTAAAAATGAATATTAAAATAAAAAAGTTAAAAAAGATAATTATCAGGTAGTAGAACTTTAAAGATACACAAAACAAACTGGACAAGACCTTGGTTGTCTTAATGCAGTGTTGAAGCTCATCCTGCTTTGAGTAGAATGTTGAACTACAGACCTCCAGAGACCCATTACAAACTAAATTGTTCAATTGTTTTGCTGTTTTAATTTTTAAATTAATTTTTCAGTATAGTTTTTTTGAGAAAAAAAAAAGTAGAATAAAGCAGAAGATCTGACTATGACTCTGCCTCCTCTAAAAGGGGGGTAATAACCCCCCATTTTTAAGAACTATATTTGAAAAGGTGAATTGACATGTTTAATATTACTCATGACTGTGTGATTTTTCAGGGGTTAGTTTTTGGGTTTTTTTTGTTTTTTTTTTCTCAGTAGACTTGACTGGAAATTAGAAAAAAGAATAAAGTTAAACACTTAGATTATTAGTCAAAAGCAGGATTAAAATCTGCTTATTTCAACTGAAAAACGTTGTAGTGCATCATGGGATTTTGGATGTCTTTGTGGTCTCTATGACCTGTGGAACACAGAGTCTTCTCACACAATAGGGGGCAGTGGGTATGTCCTGGTGTCTTACATCTTAGAGCACCATCAGAGTCCCCATGTGACTGGGAAATCCAAATCTTGCTGGAAGAACATATAAAAACCAGAAGCTGCAACACCCAGCAGGGACCCACAGGCATTTTATGAATCAAATTATCATAGGAGGGTTGTTTTTGCTACACATGTATTTTTTTCTTTTTTCTGCAAAGACCCCCAACTTTTCACAATGATTTTTTGAATCAGAACTTTTAGTGAGCCCATCTTTTAAGAGTGATATGTTTGATTTATTGGAGATGACTTTATTACACCCAGTCCATCTGCACAGTCCTTTCTAGAATGTCTGACACACACATTTCTCATTCATGAGTAATTTAAACTCAGTAAATGTTTACCACCAACATCTAACTCAGATCAAGACCATGATCAGACTAAAATCAGTAGGATTTGCAGGACTGTGTTGGTCTAGACAGATACACGTGCACTAAGACCATGAAATTCCCAGTTCTTAAATTAGACAACAGGTTTTACAGTCTTAAAGTGGCAAGACTTGAATTCAGATGCAGAAAAAAGGGAAGTTTTTAATAAAAACAGAGCATAAAAGCATGATGAACACCGTCTTCTACATCTTCTGTCCACCCGCTACTACAGATTTCCAGTAATTCTTTTGAAAAGTGAGGTTTGTAGGTTTTCCAACCTGCTTTTTCAAGCCCCCTCCATTGTATTGTTGTTGCTCTAATGTGATAGTTAACTGTTTTGAGTTAATTGTTAATCAAGCCCAGAATATTCTCTTCTAAACAGAGACCTTAAATGGGAGTGGAAGGAAAACAGAGAGACAGAAAGAAAAGGAATGAGAAAAAACTATTAAAGAATAAAAGAAGAAAAATAAGAGAATTAACTCCGTAATTGCCCTTATTATGAAAAAGAGAAATTAAAGAGGATTTCAATCTTAATGATTGGAATAGGCTCAAAGAGAAAACTATAAGAACAAAATATGACTTTTCAGCCACTTCTTTCTTTCACCTCTTAAAAGAGAAGTGTATCATGGATCCACAACATAAACCTGCCCCCTCTGTGTGGATTTGAGGCTTTAACTCTTGCACCAGCATGCTTCCAAGGACACTCACTGCTTTCTCAGCTGAGCCATTTAACCAACAAATTATCAAACCAGTTAGATGAAAACACAATAGTAGTTAATCAGCTTTTACAAGCTCACACATCGAACCCCAACTGTAAAAACACTTCATTAGTAGCTTCTCATTTGTGTGGGTTTTCTCCACATCTCCTGTGTTCCCCTTCGAATATTTCTACGAGATACAAACCAGTCAATAAATGCTTGAACTCCTCCGTGTCTTTACTGAGGGACCCCTCTAGAGCCTATTAACACCCGTTTTATGGAAAACAGAGCAGGTAGCTGCCTCCACCATGTGTTGGCACTCTCTAAAAGGCTGTTAATGCTTTGTGTTTCAGGGCATAACAAACTAAGGCATTCCCAGGGAGGAAAAAAGAAAAAAAAAGTAAGCCCAGTGGGTAAATAGGAAATATATGAAGATATCTGTCCTGCAGAATAGTGCTGAAGAGGAAACTGGAACATCTGAGAGAGCCATTTTTTCAGTGCAATCTGAAAGAGATGCTTTCTAGCATTCTGTTTTTATTGGTTTAGTTTATATATGTTGGTGTGGTTTATATATTCACCAAAGAGAGGAATTATACCAAAAAGAGGGGAATTGTACAAAAAAAAATTAGTTGTGTTCTACCTTTGTAAGTATGTCTATACTAGAACTTTTACCAGATTTTGCAGTGGTAAGGAAGCATATGAGGAATCTAATTTTAAGGGATTAGGTCCTGCACCTCAGTACATTTGCCTCCTCTTCTTCCTCCCTGGACTAATTTTCAAACACAGTGGCTGATTTTAACCATTTGTCTGAGAGGGCAGATGTCTCAAAGATATGATGTTCTGACAAGTTTTGTGGCAGCTGGCAGCCAGGGAAAGGAAAGATAACCAACAGTGCCCTCACCATGGGAAAGAGAGTTTAAATCCTTTCTTTGCTTATTCCAAGGAGAAAGCAGACTGCTGGCCCATCAGCACATGCAACAGCTTGTCCAAACACATAGAAGTAGGAGAAAGTACAAGATCATGTACAGGAGGGTGAGTAAATGGGAAAAAATAAAGTGAAGATAGAAAGCGGCAGAAATCAAGCTTAATTTTTGGGCCTAGAAGATGTTTTACTTGTAAGCAGTTGTGATTTTGATAGCAAAACACTTCAGTATAAAGGCAAGGACTGAGTTTCCACATTTGAAGTGCCTTGCAAGGGATATTTGGAGCTACTGAAGGTATATGAGATCAGGGGTGTAGCTTGGACAGATAAAATATAAGCTTCCAAGGGTGAAATGCATGTGCCCTAAGTTAAGTAACTGCAAGCTAGTTGCTCAAACCTGAATCTGCCACCCTACGGCTCTGTTTACAGTCAGAGTAGAACAACAAGTTCCTCTTAAGGTGATTCATGTATCTTGAGATAAATAGAATGAATCTGCCTCAGAAGGCTTCCCTCCATTGACTCTGACAGGAGCCTGGGGGAATGAGTTCAGATGAGGTGTCTAACCTGTACCTGTCTTAAGTTAAGAGATGCAAATCTTACCCCTGATGACACAAATGGGGTTTGGTACACTCCCTAAGTCAACTTGTGGTGCAATGAAACTGAGTTCAAACAGGCTGGGAGAAAATAGTTCCAATTTACTGCAGAGGAGAAAAGAACTGTTAATTTCTTGTCTCAGAACTACGTATTGTGCAATGTTATATTTAGTGAAGGAAATAGACACTGTTGTGAAGTTGACTGGCAACAGAATGGCATTTCTGTCTAAATGGAGTTTGGTTTTGCCTTTAATTTTTATGCCTTTGTGATCAGCGTTTAGAAAGAAACGTTTCTCTCCCTTCTTCCATCAAAATATCCATTTGAATTAAAAAAAAAGGAAAAATAATTAACCTAAGTGCATTCTTCTTCTCTTTTCACCTTTTCTCACAAGAACATGAATCCTTGGGTATTTATTGAGACAAACAGCAGAAGTGTGCTTGAATCTACAGTGGTCTAATATTCAGGGCTGCTGCATTTTGAAATTATCTATTTCATTGCAAAATCTGCCTTTTGGGAGCTGTTGGTTACATAAATCAAACACTGAGACTGGAAATAACAAGACTACATCTACAATGAGCTGCAATGAGAAAGAGTTTGAATGATACTTATACTGGTGATACATTCAGTTTGTGTTATGGATTCCAGTAAAATGCTGCTAAAAATGCTTTTCAGATGTTGATAGGTACGGGATTTGCTAGCATGGGAGAGGCTAAGAGGTTAAAAAAATATAAAATAAAGTGATATCCTTCCTGGGTTTTACAGGAGCAAGAAAACACAAGGGGGAGAAGAGGGCCAGACTGATCTCTTCTCTCTGGTGACCAGTGACAGGACCTGAGAGAACATCATGAAGTTGTGTCAGGGGAGATTTAGGCTGGATATTAGGAACAGGTTCTTCATCCAGAGGGTGGCTGGTCACTGGAACAGGCTCCACAGGGAAGTGGCCAGGACCCTAACCCTGACATATTCCAATAAATATTTGGACAATGCTCTCAGACAGATGATGGGATTCTTGGGGTTGTTCCATGCAGGGCCAGGAGCTGGGCTTGATTATCCTTAGGTGTCCCTTCCAATACTTCTTACTATGAGGGTATCTGACCACTGGCACTCATTGCCCAGAGAACTGGTAGATGCCCCATCATTTTCTCTGGTTTTAACCAGCATTGATTTGATTAGTCATAAGGACATTAATTCTAAAGAACCATCCCTATAGAGACACAAACTTACAAAAACACCAGGGAAAATATTTCTGTCACTTCCTTTCATTATTTTACCATGTCAAGAACCCTCACAAGAATTATTCTGAGATGTTCAGGGGTTCCCAAGGGTTAGTTTTGGGAAATGAAGGGATAATCTAAGATGTTGCCACTCTGGCTTTCCATCCTGCTCCCCTGTCAGGTGTAATCACCTCTCTAGAAGAGATGACAAAGTGTGTGTCCAGTGGTCTCAACTGCTTCAGTTTGCAGTCTGGTATATTAACTATTAATGAAGAAAGGGCTCAAAGGTACTTGACAGAACTTCAGTGCATAAGTACACTCATAACTTCTGTTCTCCTGATTTTAGTCTAGTAGATCTAGTAAGACTAGTAACTTCTGGTAACAAGATGGCAGTGAAAACCTGGGAGATGTCAACATCTGTTTGCTCAATTGATGTGACTGGAGCCCTCAACATATGAATTGAAATCCCTGTATGGACTGGAATGACTATAATTCAATTTAGCTTAATTTACTTTGAAAGTTAATTCAGTTAAATTGAATTAAGCCTCTTTAATTTTGAACAAGGGTGTCCATATTTGAGTTTAAAGTAGTTTAATTAATCCACTTATAAAAGCTAATTCAGATTAATTTTGCTGAGTATTGTTATGTGGATAGGCCTGTAGGTTTGGTTAAGTAACAGCAATTAAAGTGTTTGTATCCAAGAAACATATTCCTCCTGAGCAAAGGTGGGTGAACTCAACTTGGATAAGCTACAAAATGAAGCAGAAATGGAGAGATAATGGTGGAGGAGTAAAAATTCCTCACTGAGTGAAGCTGACACCATGGTATTTGGTTTGCACGAGCTGGCTGGGAGCAGAAAGAAGCTACTTCAGTACAAGTGTCATCGGTTCTTCTGCAAGATAATAAGGGCTGAGAGAACAAAGAGCTGAAACACATCCGAGAAATACTCTGATTTCCAGGAATTTTTAATGACCATACCTTTGATCCATGAACTCATCTCAGTAATTTAAACCCACCTGACTACAACATAATTCCCTAAATGAGTGTACAAATAAGCATATCTTATAGAACTCCCTTTCCTGGACTCATAGAATGGTTTGGGTTGGAAGGGACCTTAAAGACCATCTTGTTCCACCTTCCTGCCATGAAGAGGGACACCTTCCAGTAGAACCAGGTTGCTCAAAGCCCCATCCAACCTGGCCTTGAACACTTGCAGGGATGGGGTGTCCACAACTTCCCTGGCCTTCCTCAGAGCCACCAGTTTTGCATGTTTTATGGCATACCTTTAGGCAGCAACTCAATCTAACTCACCAGGTGGAGGTGTGCATCCCTGGGCTGTTACATTATCAATGCCTTGGCACCTGAAATTCAAAAGTGTGCCTGGATCACCAAGAAGAATTTCTGCTCTTCTGCATCATTTGCCCTCTTTTCTTATTGCATTTCTCAGTGGAGCTGCAACTGCATGTCCCTGTGGGGAGCGGAAGGCACAGGTACAGGATGGTTTTCATTGAGTACTTTAGAGGTCCCTTTAGGCTTCACAGGTGGAGGATTTCTACATTTCCTCCCCTCTGGGTATGTAACCACTGGGCCAGACTCAGAAGTGTGATGTGAGAAGCTGGAATGGCAGATAGCTCAGTCCATGAATGGAAAGTGGTGTAAAGGATTGCAGCTAGGTGGAATTTAGTGTGAACCTCAACAGTGAAGGGTCTGGAGTGGATGCCACCAGTCTGAGAGAGTGTAACACCTTTTCCCAGCTAACTCAGCATGTGAAATTCTCGAGGCTGCTTTTCACCTACTGAACACGCTCACAAATGAGTAATTCAAGCACTGAATGCATCATATCCAATCTCTTGTCTTTTTTCTATGCCTCTGTATGTGTAGACTGCTTACAGGCATCTACACATTCACATGCACACTGACTTTAAGCAAAATTGCATTTCTTCATCTTTTCCCTCTCTTACAGTCAGACCCCGGTGATCCCGTGCATGCAAATTAGCTGCATTTCTGGTTTAGCTGTAATCTCTGCTGTATAGCTGAGGTCTGTTTGATGTTCTTTTAGTGGTGGAATTGAAAGAACATTTCACTGCTAACTGGGAGAGCTACTAGTTTATTAAATCCTTGATTTGAAATCTTGCTGTCAAAGAAAACACAGTCAGCTGATGCTGTGAAAGGATTGCATTGTCGATTCTTGCTGAGCCTTAAAGCTGGCATGAAGCATAAAGTAAAGTGACATTAAATGAACTGACAATCTGAGGTTTCGAGTGTAAACCTCCAGGAAATAATAACTTAGCTTTTCAATGTAAAAAAAAAAAAAAAGTGAGCTTATGGTTAAAAATAAAATAAAGTAAAATAATAATAAAAAATAATAAATTGTTATAAAGTCAAACCCAGAACAGCTTTTTAGAGGATCTTTCTCTTCCCCTTCCCCCTCTTTTCAATTTAATGTTAGCAAAGCAGAGGTGACAGAAAAGATTTATGAGAAACATTTTTAAAGGTAGGTTCACAATGTGTGTAGAGCAGACAGTGTCTGAAGGGCCTGTAGCATTTGCACTTTATAGAAAATGACAAAAAGTGACTATTGCTGCAACAACCAGCACAGCAGAGGTTGAATTGATTGCACTGAGGGAAATATGTAAGAATGGTGTGTGATAGGCAGCTACTGGGCTTTAAAGTCCACCTCTGAAAAGTTCAGAGGTGAATTAGCAACTTGAATGATTCTATTGTGGATTAAATTTAATGGGTTTGAGCTGGAACGGGTTGTTTTGTGAATCAGATGGATGCAGGAGAGAGAAATGAGAAAATGTCACCACAGAAGTACAGTGGAAATCTTACCACTGAACAAGCTGCAGGGTTATCCCAAGGAACCACACTGGGAGCGCTCAGCCTGGAGAAGGGAAGTTTCCAAGGAGAACTCATTGAGGTCTTCCAGTACTTACAGGTAGCTTATAAAAGAGAGGGAGAATGACTTTTCCCACAGGCAGAGAGTGGTAGGACAAGAGGGAATGGTTTCAAACTGTAAGAGAAGAGATTTAAATTGCATGTTAGGAATAAATTCTTCCCTGTGAGGGTGGTGAGGCTCCAGCACAGGTTGCCTGGAGAAGCTGTGGCTGCTCCATCCCTGGAAGTGTCCAAGGCCAGGTTTTAAGCAACCTGGTTTAGTGAAAGGTGTACCTGCCTGTGGTGACGGGTTTGGAACAAGATGAGTTTTAAGGTCCCTTCCAAACCAAACTATTCTATGATTCTATGATTATTTTGATTTATCTTTCAAAGATGTACATGTGACATCATGAAATTAAGCCTCAGTATAAGGGAAGGTTGAGAGAGAAGGTGCTTTTATTTGTTTTAGTTCTAATGTGTAATCGATTAACTGTAAATTAAATTGATCTTTCCCAAACTGAGTCTGTTTTCTCCATGAAGGTGATGGGAGAGAGTTCTTGCCTTCATCTTGACCCACAAGTTTTTCTATCATATTTTCTTCCTCTTTTCTGTGGATGGAATCACAGAATCATATTGTCACCTGATGGTTTGGGTTGGAAGGGACACCTTCCACTGGACTAGGTTGTTCAGGAGGGAAGTTGTAGGGCAGTGTGCTGGGCAACAGTGAGCCATCTAAGGTCAACACACCACATCATGGATGTGCTATTTATTTATTAAGTATTGTGCATCTCATCTTTTCTTATCTCCTATTTTCTCATGCTTAATTAAGCTTTACTTCTGCAAAGTGGAGGGAAGGCATTTTCTATTTCAATAAAAGCTTTTCAGATGAAATGCCAAAGACTGTTCTATAGGAGCTGGATGTTGTTATTGTTCTGAACGAGATGTAAGTTTGACTCTTCTTTTTCTGCAATAGCTTTCCCTAAATATGATTTCAAGTCCTTTTCAATTTAAGGTCAAATTGTCAGGAAATATAAAAAAGGTGCCAGTTACCTCCTCCAGAAAACACATCTCCTGCCTACTAGCATTTTAGTTTGTAATGAAGGTCCTTTCGTTCTTGAAAATGTCCTTAAAGATTGTCAAGTTCTTTTAGAACAAAGAAACACATGCCTGAAACAGGCTGTGGTGTTGTTTCAGAGGCAGCAGGACAGGCTGTGTGTGGGCATTCAGAACATTCAACTCAGTTTCAGCTTTATAAAAATCACTTTTCGTACATTTTTTTGTCAAGAGCTAACTCCTTCTCTGCTATATTCAAGTACAGTGTTCAAGGCCAGGTTGGATGGGCCTCCAAGCAACCTGGCCTAGTGGAAGGTGCCCCAGCCCATGGCAGGGAGGTGAAACGAGATGAGCTTTAAGGTCCCTTCCAACCCAAACAGTTCCATGATTCTATGATTCTGTCTCTAGACAGAGATTCAATGACACATCCAAAAATTCTGTCTCAGGGATGAAATGTAGAATTTTCTGGGGGTGTCTGGTTCTCTCCACTATCTGTGAAAGGAATTGAGGCTAGAAGGCTCATATTTGGCACTGAAGTTTAAATATAAACATGAAATATATTTGCTGTCTGTAAATGCACTGAGACATTTATATGCTAAAAGATGTAAATTTAATAGAGGGGTTCAGTTGGCCAATCACAGAAACCAAATGCTCTCTACTTTCTTCAATGACAATCGGAAACCAGACAAGATTTAGTAGGACATTTTAAATAAATGTCTAATGTACAGGCAATTGAGCATCACACTGCCTACATCCAGGATTCTAGAGGTTCTCTAAGTGTTTGAGATCCTGATATGGACAATTTGATTTAGATTTACTCTGAGTTTTAATTATGGAATGGAATCATAGAATCACAGAATGGTTTGGGTTGGAAGGAACCTTAAAGGTCATCTTCTTCCAACTTTCTGTCATGAGCAGGGACACTTCCAACTAGAGCAGGTTGCTTCAAGCCTCATCCAACCTGGCCTTGAACACTTCCAAGAATGGGTCAGCCACAGTTTCTCTGGGCAACTTCTCATTTTTCATGCAGGTCAAAGACTGCATGTTATCGTTTGACCATGTCAATGAGAGCATTCAAACTGAGAGATACAATGTGAACAGGAGTTTATAGTATTATTGGATTTTGAGTTGTAGATTGTCTTGTCTGGATGTCTCAGAAGTGTTCACATGAAAATAAGTTAGAATAGACTGAATTGGTAGTTTTGTGGGGATATAAACCTTTTCTCATAACTTGCTCTATATTTGGATCTTATCCTAGATGAAAATATAGATGGTATTTTTCATTGGATATTGCTCATTTCATCCTTATAGCAATTCTATCTCTGAACAGTAAGTACCTGAGCTTTCAAGCATCTTAAACCCACTTTTATTTTGCATTAGCTATAGATTTAGATTAAAATACATGAAAAGAAAGAAGTGATTTCTGTTAAGATAAGTGAAATTAGGCCAATTACATTAGATGAGAACCTTCTGTGTCTCCTTAATTGCTCTTTTCTGGTTATATATAGGAACTTTCCATAAAGACAGTTATCAGTCTTAAAGAAAGAAAGGAGAGAAAATGGAAGGGGAACAGGGAAGAGAAGGGAAGGGGAACAGGGGAGGGGAGGGGA
>JAWWEE010000105.1:112637145-112665882 GCA_035221455.1 Xenops minutus
ATGCGGTGGTTATGTTTTTTTTTTTTTTTTTTTTTTTTTTTTTTTAATCACAGAAGAGCTTTTGTTTTGCTTTATATGGATTCATTTGCAGTATGCATTTTTATCTCTTCTCTTCCCTACTTCACATAAATTTCTCAGTTTGCAGCATTTCTGGTTCTAAATAGACAATAATTTTTAAAAGTCACATTACTGGTGTGAATGGCCATGTCTCTGAAATCAAATTAGTTTACCTGATGTTAATATTTAAGGCTTCGTTTCAAAATAATCACCCAACAAAATGCAGAGTGAAAGCAACAAGAGTCCCAAAGGTGATCTTTAGGGGTAAATGAACTCGTATATCACATATAATATTGGGTTCAAATTGAAAGAGCGAAAATTTAAGTCAGATATACAGAAGAAATTCTTGGCTGTGAGGGTGGGCAGGCCCTGGCACAGGTTGCCCAGAGAAGGTGTGGCTGCCCCATCTCTGGAAGTGTTCAAGGCCAGGTTGGATGACCCTTGGAGCAATGTGGTTTGATGGAAGGTGTCCCTGCTCATGGCGGGAGGAGTTGGAACTGGTGATCATTAAGATTCTTTTCAAATCAAATCATTCTATGATTCCATTCTACATTTTTATAATCACAAAATTATTTTGATTAGAAATGGTCACTGTAGGTCATGTATCTCAGCTTACTCCAAGCAGGGCTTAATAAATCATAATCAGAGAATAAAATGCACTTTTGTACATACACAAAATTAATATGATTTTACCACAACAAAGCATTGATAGACATAAATTAGAGATCAAAATACCCAACTTATATACATATTTAGGGTACTGTGAAAGAATTATGAGGCTACCCTAACATTTTTAGAATCAAGAAATGGTTTGGGTTGGAAGGGATCTTAAATCTCCTCTCATTCCAACCTCCTGCCGTGGGCAGGGACACCTTCCCCTAGACCAGGTTGTTCAGAGCCCCTAATCACTGGAGCCATCTCTGTTGCCAATAGGGAAAGAACGGAGGAGGCTTTATCTCAACTGAAACATCTAAAATGCCATCAGAATTGAAAATGTCTGTTGGAGAAAAGTCACAGCTGAGACTCCTGATAGCCTTGTATCTCAATGAAGACAGACTCTGTGATACCAGTTTTGAGCCAGACTCAGGTGGTCCTTTGGAGAACAGAGCTCTACCTGCATGGAACATTCCTGAGCCTTTTGGAAACGAGTCTTTTAGCAGAGGCATTCTAAAGAAATATTCTACTGAGCAATGTGCAAATACGGCTTTAGCTGTATTTTCACCAACAGGAAGTTGTGCTTTGCTTATATCCGTTCTTTTCTTCAGAAAACAGATGGAAAATGATGTGATATTAAAAAAAAAAAAAGAGTTTATGCCCTAACAAAACATCTACAGATGCTGAGTACGTGTCTTTACATATACATACCATAAATCTTATTTAAGGCAAATTTTAAGATCTTTGTTTAAAAATGAAAGACAAAATAAAAGTTTCTTGCATGAACCAAGTACAGATATTAACTGCTGTACTCATTTATTAGAATGTTTATAGCATAACATTTTTAGATTTATTTACAAATTATTTATAAATATTCCTTTGATTAATTGATAAATATATTTGCAAATTTATTTATTTATAGTTCCTATGTCTTTAATGCAGTCAATAGGATATGGAAAAGCAAATTACAACTTAACCATTGTCAAGACAAAACTCTGTAGTTATCTTTCCCAAGGTGTTTGAATCTAAATGGAAAACTAAATTTTTTGGTTTTCTAAATGCTCTGAAAAATCCCGTTGGCGTAATTTATCAGGAAAATAAAATCAAGTACTTTTACTAATGAGGAAAATTTGTCTTAATCTGTGAGTGTAGTCAGCTTAAATATCACATCAGAATTATTTATCAAAACATTAAAGTGCGTTAGATATCACAGAACCATAGAATGACCTGGATTGGAAAGGACTTTAAAGATCATTTTATTTCAGCCCCCTCCACCACACGCAGGGACACCTTCCACTGTCCCAGGTTGCTCCAAACCCTGTCCAACCTGGCCTTGGACACTTCCAGAGATTGGTCAGCCACAGCTGCTCTGGGTAATCTGTGTCAGGGCCTCACCACTCTCACAGTAAATGGTCTTTTCCTAATGTCTAATCTAAATCTTCTCTGTCAGTTTGAAGCCATTCCCCCTTGTCCTGGCAGTCCAGGCCCTGGTAAAAAGCCTCTCTCCAACTTTCTTGCAGGCTCCCTTCAAGTACTGGAAGGTAGATATTGTGCAGCAGAATCTTCCTTGATTTTTTTACTAAATACAAGAGGAAACAGAGGTGATATTTCAATTGCAGATTAAGCCACTTCATCAAATATTCAATTGCTCCATTACATTTCCTAAAAGTAGGTCTCAAATGCTGACTGAGGTGCCCTCACATTCTCTACTGTCCCCCAAATGGGTTAAAAGCAAATATCTGTCACAGGTTCTGTGCCATGTCAGCTGTGGGTACCCCATGGTATCTTAAATTGTACTACGCACCAAAGTTTAGGCAACTGAATCTCAAAATCACAGAATAATTTAGGTTGGAAAAGACCTTCCAGATCATCAAGTCCAACCTTGTGGACTACACCAGTGCACTGAGTGCCATGTCCAGTCGTTCCTTGGACACCTCCAGGGATGGGGGACACCACCACCTCCCTGAGCAGCCCCTTCCAAAGCCTGAAAATCCTTTCCATGATAAAATTCTTCCTGATGTCTGAACTGAACCTCCCCTGGCACAATTTGAGGCCATTTGCTCTTGTCCTGCTGCTGGTTTCCTGGAATAAGAGGCCAACTCTCACCTTTCTACAACCTCCTTTCAGGTAGTTGTAGAGAGCAAGTAGGTGTCCCCTGAGCCTTCTTTTCTCCAGGCTAAACTCGTCCAGCTTCCTTAGCCATTTCTCATATGACTTACTCTCTAGACACTTCCCCAGCTTAATTGCCCTTCTCTGGACACTCTCCACCTTTCCAAGGTGCCCACTTCAGTATGAGCTATACTTCAGTATGAGTTATACTTCAGTAGAACTCCACTGAGTGCCCCTCCATGGAGCAGACCTCCACAGACTTATTCCATTTCTCATGAGCTGGAACAGATGTACTGTTAGATAGGTCTGTTCAAAACCTGAACACTCACAAGATATGGTAGATCCAAAAGATCTATCTGTCAGCTCTTCAGGTCCAAGAATTCCCACAACAGGCCAATGAGAACGGAAATAGAGTTTCTTAAGACTTATGCTCTGGATATTTTGAAAGCCTGTAAAATCTGAAATGTTTCAAATCTGAGCTCAAAGAATTGTCCTGTCTGACATGTTGTTTTGTTTGAGAGTTTTTCAACAGTTCACTATTAATTATCCATTCAAAAATTACTTTGTTTGACTAGTTCAGAGTCTGCTTTAAGAGAACAGCAGTCTGCTGGCTTGTGCTCTGTGTCTGGCAGAAGTTCTGAGAGAAAGTGAAAAAGACTGATGATGATTACAGAAATATTATAACACAACCTTTTTCTACTGACTTTTAATAACCCCACCATTTTTGAAGACACAAACCTTATGCCATACAATTCCAAACAAGGGATAACACTGTAGACTTGATTTCATCTTTATAGAATCATAGAATCATGGAATTCTTTGGGTCAGAAAGGACCTCAAACCCCATCTAGTTCCAAACCCCCATGTCACAGGCAGGGACACCTTCTACTAGACCAGGTTGTTCCTAACCTTATCCATTTCTATTTTTAAAATTGTTGTTTTGTCAATATTTTTTTTTCCCTTGCTCAAGAAGGATAATGAAATCTGAAGGTTAAAGACAGTACTTGTATGAAAATCAGATGGTCTTAGAGTTCACTTTGAAATATGCAAACAACATCTCGCCCAATATCAAAGGCTGCAGACAAGGCAGGCATTTTTCTAATACCTCTTTAGGGAAACTTTGCCCTACACTGCTATTAGGAACTATCATTCAGAGGCATAATTTTAGCTAACATTGTTATGCTGATTATAGTCAGGTTTATGTTTCGATCTCAGCTGACCCTAGGGAATTAATTTCTGATTCAACTAAATGACTAGGTGACATTCAGTCTGAATTTTTACCTGAAGTTAAACTCTGAGAAAGCACAGTTCATCTCAGATTGCTGCCATCTACTTCCTGAACAGTGCTGCAGTACCTTAATGAGAGCTTTATAAAGCTGCACATCCAGGTTTCTAACCTTGACATTGATATTGTATTGGACTGTTCTTTGGGAGCTTGGGGGGTGACATCCCAGACTGCCCAGAGAAGCTGTGGCTGTCCCATCCCTGAAAGTGATCAAGGTCAGGTGGGACAGGGCTTGGAGAAACCTGGAATAGTGGAAGGTGTCTCTGCACATGACAAGGGGTTGGAACCAGATAATCTTTAATGTCTCTTTCAATTCAAAACACTCCAGGATTCTATGATTCCCAAAACTTTGTTCTATCATCCTTTTAGCTACTAAATTTGTTATTTCCCAATGAGGATGAGTCTTTTATGTTTACCCTGATTGTATCTGTGTTGCTTTTAATTAATTACTTCTAAGATAAATCAATTGGCCTGTTTGCAAAAGTTATTACAGAAATTGAGAACAGCAAATATTACCATATGATTGTAAGGTCACTATTCAGTGTTTATAGAATAGACATCACATGTCGCCAATATTCAGAATCTCCAGAAAAGAATAAAAATTGTGAAACCAAAATTCTGTACAAGCCCAAGTTCACTGGAATCCTTACAGCTATGACACTCTCCTGAAGTGAAGACTTAGTTCTCAGAGGAACTTAATTACAATTTCTTTTCCAGAACTTCTAGTGGAAGCTGAATACCGAATATTCAGCATCAGCAGAGCATAGAGTATCCCTAGTTATGATTAATGAAGCTAAGCTCACAACAGCACCATGGGAAAAACCTGTCTGTATTCCTTAGGAATAGAAGATTCCCCACACACCCAAGATTTTGACCAAAAATTCCTTATGAGACCTAATATGGATGTAGGTCTTTGCCTGTGACCTAACATGTCTTGGGACTTGTCTAAAGGTAAAGAACCAGCCAGTTCCAAGGGCTTATGTTATTAGTCCTTCTCAGACTTCCTTGTTTGCATTATTTTGAGTTGGGGTAGCAGGTGGAGCATTGTGTGATATCTGAGCATGTCTCAAGAAATTAAAGATGTGTTTCTTGTCCTTCTTCACCCATAAGGCTGTGAGCATGTAACATTGGAGCACGAGTAGTACAACTTACCGACCTGAGAGTGGGAGGAGGACCTCCACCTGCACTAGAAGTCTGAAAGCATGTAAAAAACATAAAAGAAACTGCAGAAGAAAGGAGGATGAGTCTTCTGAATGAAGCCTAATGGACATGTGGTCACATTTTGTATCCTGTCTGTACTATATGGCAGCTGGAGAGTTGGCAGGACACTGGGGGCATCTGGAATGACACTAATTATCATTATCCATGTTTGGGCAACTGAATCAAACGCTGAGAGCCTACACTAAAATGCTTTGCACCTGCATTTGCCATCCTCAATACCATTGACAGTCAATAGAGAGGAAAAAAGCACTTCCAGCTGATGATTTAACCAGAATGGTATGTTTGGCCAGATGGATCCAACCCAAAATATTCCAGGAGCAAGAGTTAAATAATGACACATCCACCTTCAGATGGAGAGCAAAGTCATCCCAGTTTCAGTGCCTAGCTCTTTCTCTTCCATGGCTGAGTGACAGAAAAAAAAAATAAATCTCTCTATTCAGTATTTAATATCTCAGAAAACCAGACTGTTTGTTTAGTTACAGAAGTAAGGAGTTACATCATCCTTAACTTCAGATTCCACCCCAAGCCTTTATCCCTGTCCTTGTTTTTGATGACTTGTTCTGCAGAACAAGTAGCACATTCTTAATCTATGTATGTAACTACCCATAGCAACTTCAAAGATAAGGTAAGCACATGTTAATCCATGATTATCAGCCACAAATTTTCAAAAATCAGTGTGGATGCCAAAATGTCATAACAGCCTTAAAAAATGAGATTTCTAGTTATTTAAAACTGAAGTAATTTTTTCTGGTTTTCCCTTGTACTGTTCTTTTTTTGTGCCCTTGGGGTGTTTTAGGATTTTTACATTTATTTTTTCTGTACCCAGCAACCTTAAAACTTAAAAAAAATAATGAGTGAAGGTAGTACTATGGAAGGCTGTAATTTAAATATTTCTGCTGATTTTGATAGGTTTAGTATGAAGTCATTGTTATCCTTGTGTTTCATTCCTTATTTAAAAATGAGGACAATAGTTCTTCCATATTTTAAATTAGTTTTGTGAGATTAAGTTAATTAATGTCTGTGAGGTCATCTCTTTTAATGGAACATGGGAGGTTTTCAACAGAACTTGTGAATTACTTAGAGGATTAAGAGTAGAATGGAGGTGTAAAATACTCATTATCATTCAAGCTCGGTGTCAGAAGTTGTTTGATTATTGCTTGTGTTATACTGAGTTACTTTGCTCTCACCTTTCCCCTGAAATTCACTGAGGTTTATGAGTTTTTCAAGATATTGGGTATTAATCAGCCTGAGGAAGCATCTCACAGTCTGATCTTGTTCCTTTCTACCTGCACACCATATAGTTGTCTAAATTCACGTCATCCAAGGGCAAGGAGTTACCTTCCATCTTGCAAACTCTAAATTGCTGCAGAAGAATTTAAAAAAGGGAATAAATTTAGCTCAGTCATTCCTGTTTTTATTGAACATTGCCAAGCTTTAAAAAATAATTTGAAAGTATGTTGTTTTCAGCTGACAAAGGTATTTAATCACAGGCTGAGATTTAAACACATACTCAGCTACTCTTTGTATTTATGAAATTCAGGTGCATGTTTTGCTGAAAAGGCTTTTATTTAAGCATGAACTTAAATACAAACTTATGTGCAAGACCTCAGCTCAGGGCAGAGACTAAACAAATGCCTGAGTAAACACATGCCTGAATTTAGGCATATGCTTTAATTTTAAAATGGAAATATCCTTAAGAATAAACACATTTTAAACACAACATACTTCGGTAAAGGAGGACTTTGCAACCTATTTCTACCTGACAACAGAAGCTTTTCCTTCTATTTTCAATGACCCAAGCCTGACAGTTTCTGCAGGCAGCCTGTGTTACAAATGTGTGGAATAAACACTTGTAATGAAAATTTTGATAGATCTTAGAAGACACTCCTCTAATCAATCAAGAGGAAAGCTCTTTTATCACTGTCCATTGAACAACTACAATTAAAATAAGTGTTAATAGTGATAGTGAGTGATAGCGATAGTAATAACAACAACAATAATAATAATAATGAAAGAAATCCCACCAAATGGCAATGCAGCTTTCTGTTGATGCCATTCCATTTTTTATTTCATGTGCACTATGGAAAATTCACTGATTTCCAGTCCATTAAAACACGTTTCAGAGCTGTGTTGTTTGAAGTTACCTTACTTCAGAAACAGCTCTTTTCAATTAACTCTGAAACCTCTTTCAACAGCCTTTCATAAATAGGCCAACATCAATGGCATGCTCCGAGTCAGTGTGTATCTCTAATGGAAATGCACAATGGGCCACGCTCCATGCCTCCAGGGAGAACATCTTCCATTTCAGACACATTCAATGAGAAGTTTTGCCAGCTATTCTGGGTCTCTCACTTTTTTGTCTCAGGTTTAGCTCATAGCTGATCAATGGCTGTGCTTTTTAATTACACTGTACGGTCTGTAATGATTTGTCACTCATTGAACCTGGGTGTTCTTTTTAGTCAGCACAGGGTAAAAGCAAGGAAGGGAAAAGAAAGAAGCATTAACCCTCTGAATGGCAAGAGGTTGGGATGTAACACATTCTACTGTTTTGCTTGGCAGCTGTTTGCATGGAAAAGTGGGGTAAGCAGAAGTTGTAAGTCCAGACTATGGCAACTTTTTAAAAGTCATGGCTTGCAGTGAACTTTTTCCAGCTAAACTATATGAATTGAAAGTCTAATTTATGTTTTGAAATAGCATTTTGTATTAATGAATATAATATTAATATAATATTTGTATTATATTAAAAATAGTTATTTGCCATACATGTAGCTCACCCTGACTGGATTCTCTGGAAACACAGAGCAAAATTTTCACCCTCTTCCCCAAACAGCTGATTTGTAACAACATTTGTGTCAAGGAAGATGTATTAACAAAAGCACAATCACATCTACCTAAACTCAAACCTCTTTTAAGCTGGTCTTGTCCTCCACACTTCCAGGTAGAGTGTGGGCAATACCAGAATATTTATACTGTGTATTCCAGATGTATTTCACACATCTGGAAATGTGTTGAAGTACATTTGCATTATACAGCAGAGCACAAAGCAGAAATTCACAAATTAAAGCAGAATTGAGGATGTCCCTGTCCTCCATTTGAAAATGTACCCCTGGGGCTTCGGGTTCTTATGTCCACCCTTAAATGTGACTTTTTTTTCTCTTCAAGTCTTTTTGGACTTTAATGTGAAAAACGCTGTGTTTAATTCTTTGCTGTACAAATACAGGTATGCTTGAATTCAGTAGTAGGTTTCTAACTCGCAGAGGAATGAAACTCTGGAACAGCTTCCTCTCAATAAGCACAAAAGAGGCAGAAAATCTTACATTTAAGTGCTTGACCTGTTTAAAAAAGGTGTTAGACAATATGATACAGTGGCAGAGCAGGAGACTACAGCTGTTGATGTGGAGCAGGATCTCCTCCAGAATGGCGCTCCTCTGAAATTCAGATTGTTTCCATAAATGCCTAACCACAAGTACAGGAATCACAGTTTCAACTTTCATTTTGGAGAGTCTTCCTCTTCAAAGGTCTATTTTCTGACAACACAATGTGGATATCTTGCTGCTATACCCTTTGCAAATGTACCATGTCTGACACATTCAGAAAGAAGCAATACCAGTGGAGTGATTTCCCTGCTCTGTATCTCTAATTTTCATTCTAACACTTTTCTTGTCTCCTCATTTCGAAACTCTGCCAGATAATGACTGTGAAGCATTAAACCCAGTTTCTGATTGAACATCTATCTTTACATTGTGATGGTAATGATGGTCCTAATGGTGGACAGATTAGTGCTTCAGATTTAATCTTGCAGCTGGATAGACCAGGAGAAACTGGACAACTCAATATTTTAGCAATTCAGAAAACCTTCACATCAAGATCACAAAATCCTACTTTTAGGAACTTTTCACAGAATCACAGGATGGGTAAGTTTGAAAGGGACCACAGTGTCTCATCCCATTTGTCCATATAAGACATAACAAGGAAGGAAGAATAACAATAAACTGCTTCTAAAACTCAATTTCCAACTTCATTTTAAGTTACAGGCTTTCAATTGTGATATACATTTTAAGACCTATAGAAGAAAATATTTAAGGAAATGAAAGGAGAATAAATCAAGATACAATCTGAAATTTTGCATCAGAATTATATGAAGGAAAACATTTTTCTTTTTAATATAGTTTTCTTTAGTAACATTTTTAACTGAATATTTTCTTAGTCTAAAATTTAATTTTCACTGGATTTCACAGTGTTTTTTTTTAGCTCATTCAGTGACTAATTTCTCCTAGATTATATCGTATTTACCTGAATAGAAGATGAGATTTTTCTGTGTGGGTTGACTCCTAAGTTATGACCCTTATAAGTTTCTCTCCTGGCCCTAGAGGTTTTTCCATTCCTTTTTGCATAGTGGCACAAGACAGAAATGGGATGGAAAATCCCTGATTTCTTACAATTCTTTTCCTTCCTCTCTTCCCAATTTCTAGATTCTTTTCTGTGCATTGGTACATAAAATCAGAGCCCAGGACTGTCTATAGATAATGCCACACTTCTAGGAAAAGTAAGAAATTAGTTTTGATCAAGTCAGGTTTTCCATTCCCTGATGAAGTGCTCCGAGTGGTTTGCAAATAACTTGCCCAAAACATCGGGGATCTAGATCTGCTATTTCCTAGTTTGTATATCTCAAATATCCTTAAATGTTAATCCCAGTTAAAGAGCAATGGTTTGCAGAGTAAATTCCCTGTACTCACTGCAGACAAGGTCTTTGAACACCCACAGAAAATGGCTGGGGAAAGTTGAGAGACCTGTGCTTTAAGGCAGAGCTTGTGCCTCTCTCACCTGGATTTGGCCACATAAATCTAACCTGTGTTGTACTTCTATCCTTTGAGGGATCTGGATCTAAATAATTTCAATGAACTTTCAGATATAACATAAATAACACTCCAGCACTCACTATAATTCAGCTGTAGCCATTATGAATCAAATATATCCCTCCAGGCAATGCATTTACCCCAGAGATGGAGTTGGCCTGCAGTTACTGAAGCTGTGTTAGTCTGAATACATCAGGCTCACATGAGGGAGTGCATACATAAATAGTTTCACATGTAAAAACCTAAATAAGTAGAGAAAAAAATCTTCTTCTCAAAACCCAACAATCTGGACGCATTTTTATAGAACTCAAGCCTTCAGTTGATTTATTTTTTTTTTATTTTTTTTTTTTTTTTTTAAATTTCTTTGCGTCCTGGTTCATGATCAAATTGCAAAGTGAAAGAAGAATAACTTTCATCTAGAACCCAAACCCTCAAGGCCCACCAAAAATCATTCAGAGTGAGGTACCTAACCAGGACCACATTTAAGCTCATAGTAAATCTTAAAGGTGACTTAAAATGTTACTAATTTCTATGGAATTTAATCACAGACTTAAATAAAAATCAAGCATATGATCAGGTGCTTTCATGAGTCATTTTCATGAGACGGATCGTTAAAATTAAGTATAGATTTTGGTCTCTAATGATGGGAAAAAATATAATGTCTAACTTTATCTAAGTATTTCCAATTATATTAACGGTTTCTGTGGTATTTCAGCCAAGATGAATGTGAGTGTTTTCTGAACTGGGGTCCAACCTCTTTTTCAATTTAGGGACTAAAGATGAGATGGAATATCTCATAGTGAAACTCTGAGAAATTCCTGATTCCCATCCCATTAGTACTCAGAGAAATGCAAATGTTGTGTTCCATGGGAAGTTCATTTAACTGCAGTTCTTGTAGTTTTAAATGCACAAATACGTACTTGTTCAGGCAGCTTCCTCATTTCAATTTTACACTTTTCTCATCTATTAACACTCCCAATCTAAAGTTGTCAGGATCTCCTGCTCTACTTGAGTCACCTAAGACAATTTTGGAACCGGTTGCTGTGCCAGTGAATGTGGATACATATTGTGAAAACTCAGTGTTAAAGTTTAGAGGTTTTATTCATTGCTCTGTAGACATTCAAGTCCTCAAACAATCATTAAACAATATGAGCAGCTCTGAAAAGTAATTATGTGCTATTTACAGTGCATTTAGTTAAATTCACTGTTACTACAATTATTTTTACTGGTGCTACTAATGCTTTTATTCCTATTGATAATAATAACTACCATTATTGAAAATATTAAAAAATGGTGTTTATAACATCTAATCCAAAACTTCATTAAGGTCAACAGGCACTGACACAGGTTGTCCAGAAAAGCTGTGGATGTCCCATTCCTGGAAGTGTCCAAAGCCAAGTTGGATGGGGGTCTGAGCAACCTGGGATAGTGGAAGGTGTCTTTGCCCATGGCAGGGGGTTGGAACCAGGTAATATTTAATGTCAATTCCAACCCAGGCCACTCTATGACTCTATGACTTAGAGAAATACAGAATTAGTGAAAAAAATGCATACAAAGATCAGCGTAAAGAGACATTATAAGACAGGATGAGGGAATATATTCTTTAAATCAGTAAAATAACTAATACTGACTAATGAGCTTAGAGATCTAAAGATCAGTCAAGCAAAAACTCTCATCAAAACATCTCATGTATTTACAGTGTTGAGTTATATCAACCCTTTTTGATTAGATCTGAATGCAAACCAGAATTGTATTCCTGGTATGCTTTTAGAAATACTGAAAAAAAAAAAAAGAAAAAAAAAAGGGGCATTAGACATGAAAAATGTCCTTGAAGTAGAACTGTCAGTTCCAGTGTATAAACTGTGCTTTTCATGAGACCATCCAGGCTTTGGCCGGTGATGGGATTTTTTCATTGTGAAGGAGCTCACATTTAGTTAGCAACATGTCTGCATTTCCCCATATGGTTCCTTCCAAGGTGTTGTGTCATATACAATGATGTCACATTCTAGAGGAAGAAGGGAAAAGAGCCTCAAGCTGTTTTCCTCCTTTTTTAAAGCTTCACCGATTATGTGGTCGCTTTAAGCAGCCTGCTCTTCTCTGGCGTGCAGTTGGTTATCTGCTCTCCTTAATTTGAGCTTGCATGTATTCACACAGCTTTAAAAGGAAAAGAATAGTATTTCTTATCAGAGATCCAGTGCTTATCTATCCACACTTTCTGTCCAATGTATTTCCACTGGCTTCTGAAGTGTGATATTTTAAAGAGTGCAGTGTAAGGGTTTACATCTTTATCCAAACTGCTATATTTACATGCCTCGTAAACCTGTGGTGCTTAAGGCTTTCAGCAGCACTGCTTTGATTTCATTTGTGGTTTTATAATTATTGTTTCATTCTCAGGCATATTATTCTTGGAACGTCAGCTTTGTAATGTAATGGGAATGTCCAGGAACATCCTTTGTTCTCTCAGTAAAACTACTTACACATGAATGTATGAGCTGCACACGTGGCTTAGACAGACCATTCCCTGAGTGTAATTTTTTTTCTTTTTAATATATAAAAGATTTTATTTTATTCTTGATCATTATTCATGTACCTCTACAGCAACAAAATACCTCTTAAGTTTTCACTGTAATTTTCACCACAATTTCATTTCATAGAATCAAGGGAAAGGGTTGGAAAGGACCCTAAAAATCATCTTGTTCCAACCCCCTGCCATGGGCAGGGATACCTTCCATTAGACCAGGTTATGCCAAGCCCCATCCAACCTGGCCTTGGACACTTCAAGGGATGGGGCATCCACAGCTTCTCTGGGAAACCTGTTCCAGTGACTCACCATCCTCTGAGTAAAGAAATTCTTCCTAACATCTAATCTAAATCTCTCCTCTTTTAGTTTTAAATCATACCCCCTTGTCTTGTCACTATTTGCTTGCATAAAAATTCTCTCTCCTTCTTTTTCTTAAGCTCCACTTAGGCACTGGAAGGAGTTCTAAGGTCTTCTCAGAGTCTTCATTTCTCCAGGCTGAGCAATCCAAACTGTCTCTGTCTGCATAACAGAGCTGCTCCAGCCTTCAGATGATCTTTGTACTCCTTCTCTGCACCTGCTCTAACAGGTCCATATCTTTTTTGTGCTGAGATCCCCATCTGTAGTGACTGGCACCAGCACACAGTGCTTGAGGGTTTCACCAGCATAAGTGGGTAGTTACCTTATGTCCTATTGATATCTGCAGCTAAGACCATGATCTTGTTACCTGTGTGTCTAATACCACCCCAAATGTGTTATTTGATTCAAGACATCTAGGCCAGCCCAGGAAATACGAATCAGGACTGACAAGAGGCATGCACACTTCCACAGTCAAGCAGAATACTCTAAAGCACCTAAAAGGATGTTACATAGTCATGTTTAGGCAAGTGAAGCCCATCCTGTGGGCATGTTTTAGTTGTCTGGACAAAGATGTTTAGTGCTTTTTGAGACATCCATGGGTGTGACTGCCGGCTCAGAAGGACAGCACAAACCTGCGTCTATCCAACAGCCCAGTAGAGATGTCTCAGATTCCCTAAGGCATCTAGAGCTACACAGCTGACCAAATGCAGGTTTCTATTTAAAGCTCAAGTAATCTCTCCATTAAGACTCCATTAACCATATTCTCTGGGACCCAATTTGTTTGCCTAAACATGGGCATTTAGTATCCTTTGGGATGTCCAGGTTTTGATGTGCCCAGGTAGCTCCTGTCTGTGACAAATCCTGTGAGAGATGAAGTACCACAGAGGACCTGATGTGGTACTAAGATGTCTGAACTCAGGCAATTAATTCAAGTTTTGATTCCTGTTCACTACAGAGAGCAGCATAGATTTACAGATATATTACACCAACACAAAATTATTTGAGCCTGGAACTTGGCAGATTTTTAGCAGGCTAATTTTCCTACAGTTTCCCAAGTGCCAATCCCAGGTTTCTAATCACAGAACCATCTTTTATCATTTTGCATAATGTGATTCTATATTTTAAAGCAAAGCTTTTTTTTTTTTTTTTTTTTAAGGAGTCTGATGATGTTGAAGGCATTTCTTATTCAATACTTGATAACATCCTAAAGAAAGTCTTTTTGGAGAGAAGGAGAAGAATCTTTTTTGTGGGAGTATTCAACCCATTTGGAATTCAACCCATTTTGAAATCAAGCCCATTTAGTTTTGTTATATTAAGCATAGATTGATCCATGTCACATGTCACATATCCCAAGTTTCTTTTATCCCAAGTTTCTTTTTATGGCAAAGTTATAGATTACTTTTGCTCAGAGTAAATGCTAGAAATAAATACACTGCTGTCTGATGGGTGTTTTCAGCAAAAGAATTACTGGCCAAGCCAACCTTGTGATCATCCTCATCCTTTTACTTCAGGAAAGTAATTTTAATCCCTGTGATTTCTTTTGCCATGATTCCTTCTGCATAAACCACATCTTCATTCAATTTAGTGGAGCTATGAAGAAGGTTGGACTCATAATGTAGAGATCTGTACTGCAGAGCTATGTAAGGTCTGACTCTTTAGTCCTCTAATAAATTTAAGGAGAAAAGAGATGGTGTCTCTTTGGGAAAAGAGATGGTGTCTCTCTTTCTCTTTGGGAAAAATATAGATAATCCTTAAATTCTAATCAGGTAAACTGCTCCACTTGTGACATTTTTTTCTTAAAAATAGAAAGCTATTCATGGCTAGCTTATTTGGAGATATTTTCACTGCAGATGTCTACATTATGGACAGCTGAACAACATTCCCATCCTTCATGGGCGAGAATCTGTTGCAGGTTTTCCTGCATGTGATTACCCTCACACATTTTTCATAATTCATTTATTACAATGACAAGGTCTTGTTAACATAAAGAAGTGAATTTTCTGTTTAGACAGATGTTAACCTCCAGGTGTGCAAGCTTTTCTACGAGGGCAGTTGCATGAATTCTCCAGGAATACAAACTGCACAGACTATTTAAGTAATATTACATCATTGGATACATTGGTTGAACAGGAAGATACAACATGACTACCCTCAATCAATAGGAATGCCTTACATAACTTTGTGAAGCTTGAATTATGGATATAGTGAATGGGATCAAAGCAAAACCATGTATTTTATGTTTGTAAACATTGATGTCCAGCATGCTGCTTTTGGTAAACCAAAGGGATGAGCTCAACAACAGTCACAGTTTATTCATATGCTGTGGAATAAATCCCCATGATACAACAATGTACATGAGATATACTTTGCTTGAGAGAAACCATGACAGCCCTTCTTGGCACCCAACTTGGGGCTTGAAGAGTTTGAGATAATGACAGATTTGATTCTAGTGTGTAAGATGGAATTCATCAATGTTATTGCTGTTTAGCTCTTAATTGGCAGGTTATAAGAGATATAAGAGCAGGAGCTGCTGCACAGCATGTCAGAGCCACAGCAGTATCAAGTATCTCTCCAGGATGTATCAAAGGACAGCATAGATATAAAAAATTTGTCACAAAATTATGTTCTCTGTTTGCATTTCCCATCTTCTTAGGAGCCAACCTGACAAAATTTATGAATATGTTCAACTCTACTGTACCTTCAGTACATCCTTTCACTCCTAGCTAGGCTCTACCTGGAGTATTACATCCAGTGTTTCATCGGGGCTCCCCAGGACAGGAAGGACATTGACCACTTGGAGGGAGTTCAGAGGAGGCCACCAAGATGGGTAAAGGGATGGAACACCATTCCTGTGAGGAAAGGCTGAGAGAATTGGGATTCATTAGTCTGGAGAAGAGAAGGCTTTGAGGTGATGTGAATGTAGCCATCCAGTACTTGAAGGAAGCCAACAAGAAAGATGTAAGGGACTTTTTACAAGAGCCTGGAGCAACAGGACAAGGGGAAATGGCTTCAGACTTAAAGAAATTAGGTTCGGATTGGATATTAAGAAGAAATTGTTCCCTGTGAGGGTGGTGAGGCCCTGGGTTGCCCAGGGTAGCTGTAGATGCCTGATTCCTGGAAGTGTTCAAGGACAGGCTGAATGGAGCTCCGAACAACTTAGTCTAGTGGAAGGTGTCCTTGTCCATGCCAAGGGGTTTGGAATTAGGTGAACTTTAAGGTTCCTTCCAAGCCAGGCCATTCTACAATTCTGTGAATCTACACCATTGCATTAATGACATTTATATGAATGGGATGAGATATATATGGCCAAAGGTAAACTTTTCAGTAGGCCAGACATTTGTACCTTAAAATTGCCTGTTTCTTTCTGTTGTCTATTAAAGAATCCAAGGGTAATTAAATCAGGTATTATCATGTATGCTGTAGATATCTGAAGCTCAATAAAATGAACTTTACCGTTGAGGACTCTTGAGTTTTGTTAAAATTATGTCACAAGTAGCCTCAGTTTGAAAAAATGTCTAGAGATTTTAGAAGCCTCTTCTGCTCAGACCATGGACTCCCAGATGAAGTTACTTAGTCGGGTGCTTTTCAAAGGAAAATCAAATGTTCCTTAGTAACTTCTGGCTGATGTTCATTTAATTTATTTCTAAAGACTTGAAATACTGAAGACTGAAACCTTTTACTAAGATTTTCTTAACATCTAACCACAACTGAATTTTAGTGCTTAATCTTGGGTTCACAATATGAAGCAGAAAATGGAAGTATTTTTTTTTAATCAAAAGTAGTAATTTTCTTGTATCAACAGTTAAAGGAAACAAAAGCAGTATCATTTCACAACAGACATATTAACCATACCTTTCTGGGGAAATAAATAGGCTTCTTTTTCACCTCCTAATTAATATAGACAAACAATACAAAATAAGCCTTGAAACTCAGAATCAAACTGGCTGTGGAGACATTATATGGAGGATTTAGTTTCTTTTGCTGATTTATGGACTCATTTGCAAAATCTATAACATATGTTGACTGTTTTGTCTTACCTTTTTATATTCAGTTGATACTTATGAATCAACACTACTGCAAAGGTAAATCATATAATCACAGAATGGTTTGGGTTGGAAGGGGCATTAAAGACCATCATGTTCCATCCGTTGCCATGGGAAGGGACACCTTCCACTAGACCAGGCTGCTCCAAGCCCTATCCAACCTGGACTTGGACACTTCGAGGGATGGGGCAAATGCCACCCTGTGTATGTGTCACTCTCTCTTATCTTTGTTAAGAGTTGGATACTCATGTTCTAGCAAAGGCTAAGAAGTCAATATCACCTTCAACTGCCTTCCTGGCAAATTCCAATAACCAACAGGTCCTGAAATATCTTCTTCAGACCAGTGTGGGTTGGATGGGTGAATTAATTAAATTTAACATAACTGATGGACAGAAGAGATATATGAAATAAACATGAGATAGACAAAGCCATCAGCTTCCTCTGTCATCTCTCTGATAGTCCAGACACCCAGATTCTCCAAGCAGCAAGTCCTCCTCTCCACATGCAGCCCATGTCCTGAGGCAGCCACTGTGCCCGTGTTAGACACACCTCCCACTGCAAATGCATAATTTTCTCATCTGGGTTATATGAATAATAACAGAAACTTTTTTTTTTTTTTTAGGTTTTTTTTTTTTTTTTTTTTAGTTTTATTTGATGTTACTTTCAGTCTGATGTTATTTCAGTGTAAAATGGCTGAGTTCACTGGCATCCACTGAGCTCTGAGCTTTGTAACTCCTTGCAAACCAAACCTTCTGTTAGGGCCCTGCTGTAGCAAGTTTAAGAGTCTGCCATTTGGTCTGGAGATTTTTTGTTCCCCTTGATTCAGGCTCAGGCTGCAGTTCCTACAAATCCTGTGAATGGAAGAAAATCTCCTTCTCATCTCACTCTCATAAAATCCCACTTTTTTGTAATTTTTTTTCCACAAAAGACATATTTGACTATATTTTTATTCTTTCCATTAGGAGGAAGGGGCATCCTCCACTTCTTTTGGCTTGTCCTGAATTATTCATGACAAAGGAAGAAAACCTGTTAGAACAGAAAAGAGCAGGCTCGAAAGAATAAGAAAGTTGTCAACACTTTGGCCTTCACAAGCTAAGGGAAAGAGCTGATGCCTCACACTTTCATGGAAATGAAGATGTTAATGAAGAAACACCATAGGGAGTGAGAAAGAGAAACAAAGAATGTGGTTTCTGGGCCTTTATTTTGTAAATATTTGGACTCGTGCAAATTTGTTAATTGAGGCAATTGATTTTTGCCTGAAAATGGTAGCAATGCCTAATTCATTAAAGCCTAAAATAACATCCTTTGGGCTAAATGGGGTCATTTCATTTGTAACCTTTTAGTGATGTATTAACAATTTGGAAGCGTTTTGGTGCATATCTTAAAAAGTGCCACATTAACAGGGACGGGCCTGGAGAAAGAAAAAAAAATAAAGTTACAAACAAACACACACACACACACACACAGAGTACACACAGAGTACACATGGCCTCCAGCCCCTGTCCTTCCTCTTCTGCAGCATTTTAAGGTCTGTGTTTAATATTGCCAAGCCTACTTGAGTGATAAATGCAACTGTATAAAAATTACTTATTACAAGCTGTCATGTTGCCTCACTCACATCGCAGGGCTGGAGGCACTGTACATAAAGCTCGAATCTCCACCTTGACAGCATCGGCAGCGCTGGCTTTAAAATAAAATGCTTTCAGTCATGAATACAAAACATAATTTACCTTTTCATAATACTTCAGTTTGGAAACACTTTGGAAAGCTCATGTTACCGTCAAACCTTTACCTGAGCTGTGCCAGCACCCAGTTAATTCCGAGTTGTCAATTACTTCAGCGCCGCTTTCCATCACTTAGCCTTTGAAGAAACATTAAGCTGTTCAAATTGCCATCCCCTAATTTTTTATTTTTTTTTAAAGTTATATTTATCCTCAGTTCTTTGGCGGTGAGTAGCTGACACAATAGGATTATTCCAAGCATTAAATTACAATTTGGGAGAATGCCTGCTTGCCATGTTTCTTTTTCAGAACCCTCCTGACTTGTTGTGTGTTCACAGTGTCAAAAAATATTCCTGACTCCCATCCCCTGCTTCCCCCCCACACACCTTTTCCATAGAGTCCAGTTACACAATTCCCCTTGAATTGCTCCTCCCTTCCAACGTCTGGCCGAGATCAGAGGTTTAATTCCTTGCTGTCTTAGTCCAGCCACCCCTTTTCTCCTGCATTAATACTGTACTGATGCTTAAACATAAAAGCTCACTGTAAGCTGTGAATGTCAGCGAGATGGAAATTGAAAGTGAAGGTTCCAGGGAGACTGGCCGGGTAACAACTGATGCGTTGTGACTGTTTTTATAGTTGGTCATGATGCATACAGTATGTGAAGTTCCCATCTGTACTGGTGTCTGCCCACCAGCCACCCTGCCACATTCGCAAAAGTGGCTCCAGCACCGAGCGCAATAGGAACAGAACTGCAGATGCCTCCCTTTAGCCCAAATTCCTTTTGACAATGTTCACATCCAGTTAGGGCCCAAAGTGCTTGTACTTGTCAGGAGGGATAAGGAATGAGGAAAGTAGTCCCTTTTCAAAAGCGAAACAGAATCGCCAAAGGAAATATTTTCTCTTTTTCCCCCCCTCCTTTGCCTCTTCAGCAGCCCCCGCCTTTGCAACTCCCTGTCTTCCCCTCCCTCCTCCACAGATGCAGTGTCCAAAAAAAGAAAAGAAAAAAAAAGAGAAAAAAATAATTAGATTGGCATCTCCGATACAGCTCTACAGAAATTGTCTTCTTTTTCTTTTTTTTTCTCTAGGTGGAGAAAGGGAATGCAACTGGGAGTGAGGCAGGGAGGGAAGGTTTGGGATTTGACAGGGCTGACTACAACAGCCCACAGGAGACATATCATGCCCATGAGCTCTGGGATTCAGCTACAGGGGGATTTGCTGTCCCTAGTGGGTTGCTTAGCTGGGTGACAGGAATGGATGCATTTCCTATGCTATTTGAAGCTATTTTGTTTCCACCCATACAAATATCATTTGGCTAGAAATGAAATCCATTTCCCTTTATATTCTTGTTCTTTCTTTTTCCCCCCTTTTTCTTGATTTTAATTTATTTATGGATCATTTAACGAATAAAGGCAATGATACTTGTGTTCATGACAAAGAGTCAGAACTCAAAGGTTTTGTGGTTCTCACACCGGATGACAGGTCTATGATCCTCAGCTGGCTCTGACTGCAGCTCTGTGACTCAGTTTCCATACCTGTAAAAGAGCAGAATAAAGTACAACTCTTTCAGTAGAGAACTCAGAGAGATGGGTTTCTCAGCCTTTAGTAGGAGGATTTCTCGTGACTGAAGCATTAAATAGCAAAGCAGGTTTCAGTAAATAAGACATTTTAATGCATGGAATCATAGAATAGTTTGGGCTGTAGGGGAACTTAAAGCCCACGCTGTTCTACTCCTTGCTGTGGGCTGGGACACTTTCCGCTCTTCCAGGCTGCACCAAGCCCTGTCCAACCTGGCCTTGAACACTCCTGGGGATGGAGCAGCCACAGCTTCTCTGGGCAACCTGTGCCAGGACCTCCCTACCCTCACAAGGAGGAATTTCTTCCTGATATATAACTTAAATCTATTTTGGTTGAAAGTTTAGTCCCTCTCCGGCTCACTTGGACCCCCTTGAAGGCTTTAGGATATTAATGAGTGTTTATAATCAAAGAAATGCTGACAGCTGTGACATTTCTACTGTACTCATCCTGCAAAGTTCCCTCACCCCAACCCAGTGCTCTCACCTGAGCATACCTGTAGAAGAAACTCCATCCAGTAAGCCCAGATGACTTGCAGAGATTCTTTCCGACCGACCTATTCATACTTCAGTAGAACACTTGATCCTGAGGAAAAATGATAAGAGGAGATTTCCTTTTCACACTGAAGATGATTTGAAAAACCTAGGTTCTTAAATGAACTTGACATGCTGTGCAACTATTTCCTTTTGTATTCTAAAAACCATAGGAATACAATAAATGCCATATACATAATATATATGACATATGTAATAAGTATTGGGCATATACTATATTATATATATAGCATACATAATAGAATAAAATATAAATTCAGTGGGAATTAAGCTTAATCAAAGAGATCCATTTTAAAATTATAATTATACATATATATAATTGTATAATTTAACACATTAGTAAATTTGAAAGCTTTCCCTAAGTTTGGTTTTGAGCAGGTATAGAAATTTGGTGAAATTGAGGCATCCAAGCACCTTAAATATATTCACACTACAGAAATAATGTTTTCAGTTCTGGAAGGTGTAGTCAGCAAGGTGGATGAATTGAGATTAAAATAGCAGAAAAGCCAAGATCACTCAGGTTTCTATTTGGGATTATTATATCACATTAAAAATACTCCTGAATTCCAGTCATTTGGCCAAAGTGATGAAGACTTCCATTTTATTTTACCCCATGTCCAGGGTAGCTCCAGTGTGGCCTCTGAAATCTCTGGTACGTGGGACAGCAAAAAACATATTTATGGGCACTGCGTGTTCTGAAAAACCATTCAAGCAAAGTAGGCTCAGATCGGCTTTCTGTCACTGCTTGTTCCTGAAAATTCAGTTGGCACTTCCTGGTTCCTTGGGAAGAATTGTACTGTTGCACAAGGCATCCAGGCTGTTGACATAGGGTAGCAACACGACTGTAAACCTGGAAAATAACCAGAGGGAATAAAGAGGGGAGGAATTCCCCCCACCACCCCAAAACAATCCCAAACAACCCAAATTCCCAAACAATCTTAAACAATCTTAAAATCTGGAAGACAATTATGAAGAAACTGGGTTTCCAGATAGTACTGAAGCCCTGGATTTTGTTGCTGGAATAGCCAAGTGTGATTTTCCCTCATATTCTCCCCACCTCATATTTGATCTGACCCATCAGGCCATCTCATAGTCCTAAAGAGGAAACAGAAAAATTCAGGGAGGGCAGAAAACAGCAACTTGCAACAGTGTCCAGGCTTCATGCCTTGATGAATCTCTATTTAGTCTCAACATTTGCATAGACTTTCATTCCACTTTGCAGAACAACCATCTGATGGGGGGAGTATGGCTGATTTACCACTAAGGGATTCAAAGGAAATGAGGCTGCAGAATGGATAATGTGTGAACTGGCATTACACAAAAATCCACCCCTAAAAGTAAAGGGAGAAGAAAGAATAGAAGAAAAAGTTTAATGGGGTTAGTATAACTGACATCTTACCTTCAGTCTTAATGATAAATGAACAAGAGTTCAGTCTTCTGTTTCTATAGTTTAATGTACCCAAAAGTATTTTTTTTTTTTTTTTAATATATAGTACAAAACCAGCCCAGGCAAATCCACACCACACTCACAAAACTGGCATCATAACGTGTTTCCTTTATTGGGAAAACAGTCATTACAATGCTGAGACACTCTGGGATTTCATTCTGTGGAGGTACTGGCATAGTCAGCTCAGTCACTGGCGTTTGGATGAGATTTAATTAACAGCTTTCCCTCTTTCTCTGCAGTTCACTGAAGGAAATGGTTGATGATAAATGGAGCTGGAGATGATCACTGGAAGTTCTCTGAGGTCTTATCTGCAATTTTAGTTTCTAAAACAGTAAATACTCAAGACCAGTCCACTGCTTCTCACACATAAAGTTTCAAAAAGGGAGATGATCTTGTGTTGAGGTGTTGAATTAATGTTACAGTGGCTCCTTCCTAGACTCCCCATACAATCTCAGGGAACTAATTTAGGTCCAGCTACCTTCAAGTTTGAGATGCATTCTAAAATCATTTACTGAGCTTCCTTCTACATAGAGTGGAGAAGTAAGAAACTATGAGGTGGTAACAGATGTGGGTGGGAGGATCTGTTCTCCCCTTCAGGAGATGCTGGATAAAGAACTCACGGTGCATTCCCACAGTTACTTGAAATCATCCCTGGACTGAGCAGACACAAAAAAGAGTTATGCTGTCCCTGTTGTACTGTTCCCAACACCTGCCCGGTGCTGGAGCATGCTCTGCTGCAGACACTTCATGGTATCATCTCACAAAATGCTTTGAAACTCAAAATTCATCTAGTTCCAACACCTTGCCATGTGCAGGGACACCTTCCACTAGCCCAGGTTGCTCAAGCCCTGTCCAACCTTGCCTTGAAAATCTCCAGGTATGGGGCAGCCACAGTTTCTCTGGACAACCTGTGCCAGGGCTTCACCACCCTCACAGGGAGGAATTTCTTCCTGATATATAACTTAAATCTCTCCTCTTTTAGTTAAAAACCACCCCCCTTGTCCTACCACTATCACATCATGACCTTGCCAAAAATCCTGTTCCAGTCTGCTTTCAGGCCCCCTTTAGCTACTTAGGTGAGAATCTGAAACATAATGTATTTGTCCTTATCATATTTCAGGTGTGATTGTTGAGCACGAGTGCCAGCACAAGAGGTGAGACAGAGCTGGGATACCCCTTTGTGATGTCAGCCAGACTTCCAGAGATATTAAAGTTCAGGAAAAACTGAGGCAGTTTTGCCCCAAATCATCATTTTAAGTCACTCATGGCACGTGAGATGAATCCCACCTGTAGACTTAAGTCTGCAGCATTTCCTTAAAGATGTACATATGAGCTCACCAAGGATTGGGAAGTAGGACTAGACTTCACTAAATATCTTGTTTCAGTCCATGTAATAATGTAGCTGAAATAATATTTATTTCAAGCTAAGGTGTCCCCAGGGTTCACTGTGTTGGATGCCCTGCTGTCAAGTTGGTTGTATTCCCATTTTTCCTCACTCTTCCTGTGCTGGCAGGTGGAACAGGGCTAGGATACTTTCCCTGGCTCTCATGTCTCTTACCATGCTCCAGCCATCCATACCTAAATCCTCTTACTGTCTGAAAGGGACCCAAACTGCCTATTAGAGTGTTATAAGCCAGCTCTTGGATAACAGCAGGGATTTCTTTGGGACAGTGCTGGATTCCTTGGGCTAAAAAGAAGTCAGTGGCCATTCTAATAGAAAAGAAAAAAAATAATAAACTCCTATACTAAATGGCTGGACATCAAGCCAACTCATTGCAAAGGTTTCCAGACCCTTCAGTAGAAATGAGCCATGAGTTTTCAAATTAAAACTATTCAAAAGCCCTTGTTATAGCACACAACCAAGTGGTGTTTTGTTTCTTTAAATTTTACTGGGGATTTTTAGGAGGAAATTAGGAGCTGATAACTACCAGGGAATTTTAGGGGGAAGAAAAATGAAAGCTATGTTTGCACAGGTTTCTGCAGTTGGAAATAGCTGAGTTTCACATGCCTCTGGCTCTTCTGTTGGCTTCCAGCTACTGCAGTTTACTACTTCGTCATGTGGCTCAAGTGTAGATGTAGGAACTTTTCCACTCAGTGCAGAAAAAGAAAATATAAACCCTTTTTGTGACACAATCCCATTCTTTTTCTTTTTAAAATTTCTTCCACAGACACCCCTAGTGCCTGTTTAGGGAGGAAGAGTCCTCTGTTTTCTTGGTGAGCAGAAGAATACAGAAAAAAATGAGATGTGTGAAACTGCCTTCCGGTTCTGACCCAGAAGGATTGTCCCTAGACTGGAAAAGTCCACACACACAATGCTCATTCATCTTCCCTGTTCACTGTTTGAAGATTGTCACCAGGAGTGCCAGTCTGGACCAGCTGAGTGTCGTGCCATTTATCTGCTTGGAATTGATTATAACAAGTCATTTTTGCAGCCTAGGACAGCAAATACAGTGAAAACAATGTTCAGCTTCTTTCCCATCCCTGGAAGTGTTCAAATCTAGGTTGGATGGGGCTTAGAGAAACACAGTCTAGTGAAAGGTATCCATGTTCATGGCAACAGGGTTGGAACCAGGCACTGTTTAAGGTCCCTTCCTTCAGGTCACACCAAACTATGATTTTGTGATTCTATATCCTGAGTCAAATTTAAGCCAGCAATCCAAAATAAAGCACTTGTTATCTCATTGTAAATACCCTTGAAGACAATCAAGACCATTTCAAGTCCCTCTGGTGCTCTCTCTGCTGTTAGAACTGTGTTCTATTCTTATTCTGGGTGTATTTAGGCACATTCTAGACCTTTGATATGAATCTATCAATCAGGCCTGTCATACCATGTTGTCTTTCAGATTAAGGCTGGAAGTGGGAGCTTTTCCATTGACTGCACAAAAGGAAATGTTGATCCCTCTTATGACACAATCCTTTCAGTCTATCTCTTAACTTTTTGACAGAAAGAAAAAACCCTTTTGAGTGATAACTCTTGCTTAGCCCTGTCTTTGAGTCAGGTTACTTCTTTAACTGGCTGTATTGGCTTGCTGTGAGTGTCAGTCATTTTAGATGAAGCTCTGCCTGCTTCTTCTCTGTCTCAGAAGTAGAAGTCTCTGAAGGCTCAGAGTATAAAACTGAAGTCTGTCTATCCTCTTCTCCTTCTTTTAAAAGTGAATGAGAAATGCACAAGTGTCTTTACAGTATTTCTGTCCTGTACTGCCACACAGCACTGCAGTAGATGAAGCAGGATAGTCCAGTCTACAGGTTGCTGTTGTTGACTGGGCTAACTGGTTTGAAAAACAATCTCATTGTAGTCTTGCAGATAGGGATTTTTCTTGGTAGTTTATATCTGTTTTCCTAAACATCAAAGTAATGCATGATGGTGGTGAGGCCCTGGCACTGGTTGTGTCAGCCATATTTCTTCCTCTCTCCTTTCCAGTTTCAGTGCACAGTAAAAAAGAAGGTGGGTAGAAGGATTCAAGTTGTGGATGTCTGCCTGGGCTATCCTCCTTCATGTATGAATTTCTAATCTATCCTGGTTTCTTTCAAGAAAATGGACTCACATATAAGCCTTCTCCTCTATAAAGAAGAGAAAGACATTTGTCAGGTGTCTCTTTTCAAATCCATGCCATACAAAGGTCTTTCTTTTGACTATAAAAAGTTTTGAATAGTATTTGGGGTTGACATTCTCAGCTCATCTTAAAATCAGTCTCTCCAGAACTCACTGTGTAAATTAAGGTGACTAAATTTCCTGTGCAGCAATAATTAATTCTTCTTACCTTTAGAAAACTTGGGAAAAGTTAAGTGCCTTAAGTAGGTACCCACTTAGTGGTAAAACATCTGAGCCAGCTCATGGAAAAAGCTGAGGGAAGCAGTTGGTACGAAACAATCTGTGCTTTGGTTTGGGGAATTCAGAGAATGAGGTCCAAGGCAAGAAAGTTTCATTTTGGCATAAGTCTCTAAATCAAACCTTTGGGCATGGACAGTAAGTGCAGTGTTTTCACACTTGCAGGAGAGGAGCTGCCAACACTCATCTTTTACATAATGGCCCCGTGGTTAAAGCAATAGCCTGGGAAGGTCAGAACTGCAGTTGCAGGGAAGTTTTAGCCTGAGAAAAATTTAAATCTGTTCTTCCCATACCTCTGCAGTGTGTTTTAACCAGGTATATCAAAACCATGTTGGGTGGAGGGTAGGAATCTCTCACCTTTCTGTCTAACACAGGCCATGGTAACCATGTACAGAGCCACAAGGAGAGCAGACCTGGAGAAATTAATAGTGTGGTTTATCAGGTGGGAGTCCTAGCCAGGAAAGAGGAATGATGGATTCTGGGCTCTGCTTTTCCACACTACTTGCTATAGTCAGTGTTCAGCAAATGTTTGCAAAATGCATAAGATAATCCAAGCTGTTCTTTAATGCTGGGCCTCTACTGAAGGAAAAGGTGTACCTGCAGTGAGGTATTTTGGCTCCTCAGAGAGATGTTACCTAAGGCTGTGGGACAATCTGGGAGGTCATATTTATCTACCTGATCATCACATGCAGCAAACTGGTTCAAAAATGGTTCAAATCTACTGTAAATTTACCTTCCAGTCTACAGTAAGTTAGCCTTCAGAATTTCTGGCATGAGATCAAATTATGGCCACACAATGCAAATAGATGGGTGTATTTTAGACTACAATTAAGGTACGCACTCTTTGGTACCTTTAGTGACTATGGTGTCTATAGAGCCTGTAGTATAAATGGTCACATGATACAAATGTTTATGGTTATGTTCTAGTCAACAGAAACCCAGTTACTACAATCCATGGAAAACAAATTCAGCTCCTGCTTAGGTAGATTTCAGGTCAGCAGATTCACTCTCCAGTTCACTTTTTGGCTTTTTCTGTGTTTTTTCTTTGTTTGGTTGGTTGGTTTGGCTTTTTTGTTTTGGTTTGTTTGTTTGTTTTGTGTTAATATACTGCCAAAGTACTCATCTGAATGTCTTCTTGTTATAAAATCCCATGTTATAAAATGAGTGAAATAGCTTCCTGCCTAGAAGATAGAGTATTTGTTGGGATATCCTGTATGAGCTCAGTGGGAAAAATGTATTTTCTAACAGACCTATGATGACACATCACCACTGAGGAAACGAAACACATGGAAAAGTGAAGTATCCCACTTGTCAGTAGAATTCTCTCCTCCTCTGGCACAATGAAGGAGGTTTGTGAACTCCTTAAAGGATAGAGGGTCCAACTGAAGCTGAAGTGACACATAGATGTTGTCAGTAGGCGTTCCATTCAGGTGTGAATCCCCACTGTTTGCACTAGGGAAGTTAAAGGTGAACATAAATTATCAAATATCTTTATAAACTCAGTCCACACCAAATGCACACATATATTAGATACAAGTTGCTTGTATCTAATTTTTAAATGCAGAACAGACTTTGCACACCATTTTGAATAATTTGGGTAAAATAAAATATTGATTAATGATTAAGCAAATGAGCAGCATCTGTTCTTAAAGCATGGAATCTTTGGATGAAGAATAGGCAGTCAGGGAACTAAAGCTTTCATGCAGCAATGTGTGTGACAAAGGAAGAAGGTGTATCTGCACAGGTGGCAAAGTCTTGCATGTCTTAGCTTTGCAGTGCTTCAGTGGCTTTTCTAATGCTCTTTTAATGTTTTGTTCAAGCATGGATGGGCACTTATGCATGTGCATGTGGAATGGAACAAAATAGACATAAATCAGGCTTTTTTTTTTCCCTTGCAGGTCATAAAAACCTCCATAGACACACAATACTGTTGTAAAGGCTCACAATTTGCATTCCAGAAACATCACAGGACATGTTTCCAACATTAGTTTTCTATGGATATTCAGAGGGATCATTCTAAACTGTAGCCACAGAAAATGTCCTGTGCTCATCTCCGAAGTTATTAATAAATTTTTACAGTTTCTGTATAAGAAAAAGTTTATGGTATGTGGACATAAAAAGATTACCCTTCCCAGGTCCCCTCTTTTTGAAGTAAACGGGATGGGAAAACCATATACTTTGTTTCTTTTCCAGGGTACTTCCCCTTGAAGTAGAAGCAAAACCAAGAATCCCACACTGTGAACTTTGGATTTTCATTGGTAAAAAAACCTGTATCAAACAGGAACAAAAAAAAAAAATAAATTTGTTAATACAGTCATACCATCATACCATTGCTAGTGTGCTAAAGGAAGGTGCAGCCCAAATTCAAATCATGAAACCATAGAAACACAGAATGGTTTGCAGTGGAAGGGACTTCAAAAACCACCACATTCTCCCCACTGCCATGGGCAGGGACACCTTCCACTAGCCCAGGTTGCTCCAAGCCCTGTCCAACCTGGCCTTGGACACTTC
>JAWWEE010000105.1:112665982-112732782 GCA_035221455.1 Xenops minutus
GCCTTGGACACTCTCAGGGATGGGGCAGCCACAGCTTCTCTGGGCAACCTGTGCCAGGGCCTCACCACCCTCATGGGGAAGAACTTCCTCCTAATATCCAATCTAAACCTATCAGCTCTTGGTTTGAAACCATTCCCCCTTGTCCTAGGGAAGAGGGAGAAGGTAAGCAGCTGCAAAGGAATTCCAGCTCACAAGGACATGTTCCACAATAAAGAGTTTCTGGAGAGAGAACTGTGTCTCCTTGGTCTCCCGGTTCCAGACTACACAGAGCAAAGATGTTTTGATGCAGGCACAGACACTTGTGGAAGTTGAACCTCCAAGTCACAAAACTCAGTGTAGTGCAGGTCAGCAACAAATGATCAAATGAGCAAAATGAATTCTTTAGTGCTCATTGTGTAATAATTTTCCATACTGAGATTCACATTCCTGAAGTACCTTTAACCTGACTATTCAGTTATTTTGTCAAATTATTTCTAGAGTATTTCCAAGAGACAGAGAAGCCATTCCTGCTCTGTCTGAGGAGGGACGGAAATATGCTGAAATAAGTACAATGGGGATGAGCATAGTCACCTTGGTGGGATTTATGTGTGTATAAGGATGTGCTTGCAAAAATGTGACTTGCTGCCTCCTTTTGCAATCCTGAGCATCCCAACACATCTGCTGACTTTAGTGCTGCTGCTGCAACATCTGGATGAGGCTGTGATCAGATCCAGGCTCTGCAAATCTCTTTGGTGGCACAAAAGCTTAAAACATCATGGCAAGGCAGAGGGGATGGATTTCCTTTGATTGTGTTATATGCTCACAGGGATTTAGCAGAAGGAGAGAAATGGAGCTGCTCTGTTCTTAGTGCCAGCAGGACAGGTGACACAGCCACTGAAATGCTGTCAGTTCTGTCACCAGAAAGCTTCGCGGGCACAGACAGAGAAGAGGCCAAGAATTAAATGAACAGGGGAAAGGATATTCCTTTCTGCAAGAGCCCTGCAGCCCTCCCCTGCCATGGCCATGGCTGGGACCATGCTGAGGGTTGTCCCCTGCCCCATGGGTTTGCCTGTGAGCTGAGCAGAGTGAGGGGTTGGAGCTTGTCTGGCAGCGTCAGATGAAAAGAGAATCTGCCTGCAAGGCAGTCCAAGTTCTAGCCCTGCCTGGCCTTCCTGCTGGCAATCAGTTCCCGTTCATATTCCACCTGGCTTTGGCTATTTCACAAGCTATCTCATTATTTTTCCTCTTGTGAATATGAAGCAACAAGACAATCTTAAATCATAGAATAGTTCTGGTTGTAAAAGACCTTAAAGATTATTTTGTTCTAACCCCCTGCAAGGGGAAGGGACATCTTCCACTACACCAGGCTGCTCCAAACCTCATCCAACCTGGCCTTGGACACTTCCAGGGATGGGGCAGCCACAGTTTCTCTGGGCAGCCTGTGCCAGGGCCTCCCCACCCTCAGAATAAAGAATTTCTTCCTAATATTCAACTAAACCAGCTGTAATTCCTGTGTCATATATGCCAGCATATTTTTTTGGATACCATCAATAGTCAGAAATGCCACTAAACACATACATTTAGATAATTGAATCAATGTATTAGATTCAGACACCTGCATGCAAATCCAATCCATAAAGTTAGCGAAGAATGTACTCCTGTTTCCTTTTATGCAGGCTTAGCTCAATGATCTCTCTAAGTTATCTAACTGAGATGTTATGGAGATGAACTAGTCTATGATGCAGTAGATGTCAATGACACAAACCTCATAAATTAAAGTACATTACATAAGATCCTGGACTACTGTCACTTTTTTGAGAATTGTGAGACTTTTGAAACTATGGTGTTGTTTGTTGTTTTTTTTTGTTTGTTTGTTTTTTTAATAGTTTTACAGTGTAGTATTAGTTCAAGTTTTCAAACTTTTTTTCAAAATTTCCAAAAGTTAAAGAATAAATGATATGTTTCCTGAAAGTCATGGAGGTGCCTGGTCTTTTCTGTAAAATTCTCAGTGTTCATCAAAACACCTGAGTGTTTTGAGAAAGCCAGTCATAAAGAATGGATTGCATGTGGCCAGGCACTTGTGAATGAAATATGATGACTTCCAGTGCTTTTCAGAGCTTTCTATCAGTGGCTAAACCTCAACTGGATCCCTTTCCAGATAACCCTGAATAACCCAGATAACCCATACCCATAACCCCTGCTTGAAAAGTAAAATTGATTTTCATCTGGTTCTTCTTCTGCATGAAGAAAGAACATTATTCCTATCAGCTCTAGAACTTTGGGATTTCACAAGAAACTATCACCTGTTACAATCGATTTTAGTTTTCCCTTCAGATCTTAGATTTTTCAGCAAATCCAAGATTTTCTGGAGAAATTGTACCTCATTGCTCAAACCCAAGAGGTCGGATCTGCCCCTGCTCTTTCTGCATTGCAGAACTAAGCCTTTGAATGTTGATCTACCTTAGTCACGCAAGGCCCTGAAACACCAATTTTTTTTGTAGACACAGTTGAAAATCAATAAAAACATACATTTTAAAAGAACAAACAAACCATACCTGTCATGAACAGCTTCTCTTTAATAGAAAATTGCAGTGAAGTTGCACAGTAGAAGGGTAGGAGGAGAACTGTTTTGGTTTTGGCATATCAGAGTCATCTAACCTACACACTTCTGACATTTTTGCATTTAGGCAAGTAGGTAAATTCAGCTCACATGAGCTTGTACTCTGTAGTGTAAATCTATGGGCTGAAGCAACTTGAGACTGAGTGTCTTTAAAAGATTGGGTTACTGAACTTAAAAATACACCCTAAGGGTAAATAAGAAATTGTAGCCCCATAAAATTCTCTGCAGAATGTTGCCTGTTCTCATGAAATCTTACAGATTTTCTTGATCTTAAACTAGGAATAAAAAGAGAATTAGACAGTGAAGGGAGATGAAAGGATTTAAGCAGTTTCCAGACACTAAAATGGTATTGTTTTTCCAAGAAATTATTTTCGTCAGCCAAGATACATGAATCTTAACCACAGCCTCAGTCTTTTTACCTTGGATGCTGTATGGCTTTGCTATAACTGTTCTTCCCGGTCCAATTTCTCAGTTGAGACACAAAATTGTGTGGTTCAATATCAATTCAATCAGAATAACTCCAGAAGAGTCTCCTTTCCCCCATTTTCTCCCATCTGAGTTTCAAATTTTTATACCAAGAGGTTCATACAGGTGGTTTTTGTTCTCCAGATTAGACCCAAACTGTAGGATGAACATGACAACTGACAAAACACAGCTGGAATACCCGTTGTAGGACACTCAACTCCTACCAACTCAGTCTCGGTCAATCTGATTCCTGAAGAAAAAAGTCTCAGAAGAACATTGCCAGCTTTTACCTGTTGAATTTTAGGAGAAGCTCTCTCTGTCTGCTACCTTGAAAAGAAACTCAGTGACTGTATTAAACAGATATATTGTGCTGGAAATTAAGCTGCCAATCAGTGTCCTGAAATGAAGAAAACCAGAGTTTCCTGGTTCCAGGCAGTGGGAAAAAACAGCTGGTTTGGCATTGCTTCTGTAATATTGGCAAGCCCGTTCTGCAAGTTGTTTGCACTCAGCATGAATGAAAGGCTAAGTGAAACTGCAAGCCATCTGTCTCTGGGGTAACTCTGAACCCTGCAGAGCATCCCCTCAGTGATGGTAAACAGTAGTCATCTCCACAGCCTTCAGAGCAGATGTTCTATCTACACGCAAGGTGCAAGTTTTCTCCAGTCATGGAACCATAGAATCCAAGAATGGTTTGGGTTCGAAGGGACCTTAAAGATTGACTGGTTCCACTCCCCACTGCCATGAGCAGGGGCACTTTTCACTATCCCAGGTTACTCCAAGTCCAGTCTGAGCTGGCCTTGAACACTTCCAGGGATGGAGCAGTCATAGCTTTAGAATGCACTGAGCAGAAGTTGTGCATTTTATTGTCACAGACATTTTAAAAGCTTGAAGTGGGGAGCTAAACTTGAAAATTCCTCCTTAACCAGATTCCTTGAGTCCTGAAGTACATGCCACTGTCTTCTGTTCCATTATGACACGTGCATTCAACAAATCAGAAAGCTCTCAATACAAATTTGTCCATCATTCTGTGTCAGAACTGTCTTCTGAGAAATTGTCAGGCTTAAAACACTTGTTTAGACTTCCATGGAAGAGTCTTAATGAAAAACAAGCTCGTGGGTTTCTGTGTTTATTTAAACAAGCACCAGTTACTTTTAATGAGTGAAAAGGCTGCAAAGAACTGTCCAGTATGGGCCCTGACATTATAGAATCAAGTCACTTTAAAGGATTGTCTGGGCTATGAATATTTTCATAAAAACAAGCAGAGATGCCACAACAAGAATTTGACTTCAGAGAAGCCAGGTTACTAACTTATTTTTTTAACAACTGTGTAAAGGAGATCACCCAATTATAAAGTAGCTACTGGTCGGGATTTTGGTTTGTTGTCGCTGTTGCTGCTTTTCTTTTTTGTTTTTATTTAAATGAGATTTAGGCACTCACTTCAACATTTTTTACAGACCAAACATCTGAGAGATTTCTTCTTTGAAGCCCTGGCACCAGTTGGTGGTGGAAACTTGGATCGTTCCCTCCTCTCCCCCGTGCCACAAACCTGCAGATGCCAAATCTGGCATTTGCATCCATGACAAGTGGGCTGCCTTGCCAGCTTGTTTCACTGAAATTGGCTCCTGCTGGGAGGATCTGCTCACAAACTTGTTCTGCTGGCACCTGACCATTTTTGGGTACTATCTTTAACACAACACATCTGTTGTAGGCACACAAACTCTTTAGCTGCCTCAAAGCACCACGTGATGGACTGTCCTATTTTATGGAAGTTATCCAGCCTTGACACACTCTTGGGTACACAGCTCAGCAATTCCACAGTCTTGGTTACACTTGACAAGCCAGGCTGACATTAGCAATCTTGTCTCACATCCCCCCCTTCCATGAGGAGTAATCACAGTTGCCTTCCTCATCCGTATGGCTAAAACACAAGGCTAAGTCATATGGTTGTCGAGTTTGAGACATATTGGGTCTGTTTGACAACTCCTTTTTTCAAGGCTCTCTAAATAGTGCAGAAAATTCCACTGCAATTAATTTTGAAAATGTTAAGTGTTTATTAACTGTGAAAGCTCTGAAAGGAAAGCAAAAATAAATGGTTGTCAGGATTCCTTTAATTGAAACTACTGTAATTTCCTTAGAAATGGAAACAGTGGCTGCAGCAAATCTTGGAGAACCACTTATTTCACCTTTGATTGTATATGACTTGTATGATGAGAATTTGGATACGTTGACCAGTTTATACCCATTATTCTTTGGCAAGAGGTCTTGAGGTTGAAATTACTCCTTCTCCTTCACCAAGACTTGTAGTAGTCAGCTCTAGAGGAGAGAGCAATAATGTTCATGGATTTCAATCAGACCAAGGCCAAAAGAAAAGATAAAGGAAACTGGACCCACTAATGCTGCAAATACATCTAACCCTGTGGCATGAGAACAGCCAGAGAACTCTTTAAACCATCCCCCATGTCTCTTTACAAGAGCATGGAGTGAGAAGCCCATGATCTAGATCCTGCCATACAAACCTTTATGTTGAGTATTTCAGTACTTACTAACAGTGTAAAGCCTGAGAGGGAAGTTAAAACTCACAACACGATAATATAGAATCATAGAATGGTTTTTGTTGGAAGGGACCTTCCAAAACCCTGCCATGGGCAGGGTCACCTTCCACTAGACCAGGTTGCTCCAAATTCCATCCAACTTGTCCTTGGGATTGAGCAGCCACAGCTTCTACAGGCAACTTGTGCCAGGACCTCACCACTCTCACAGGGAATAATTTCTTCCTGATGTCAGTTTGAAGCCATTCCCCCTTGACCTGTCACTTCAGGCCCTTGTAAAAAGTCTCTCTAAATTTTTCTTGTAGGCTCCCTCCAGGTACTGCGAGGCCACAATTAGATCACTCCAAAGCCTTCACTTTTCCAGGCTGAAGGGTCCCAGTCCTCTCAGCCTCTTCTCATAAGAGAGGTGCTTCATCTCTCTGATCAACTTGGTGGCCTCCTCTGGACTCTCTCCAACAGGTCAATGTCTTTCCTGTGCTGGGGTGGTCATTATATTATTATAATATAATAATATAATACATTTTCCATAAATCTGAATATAAAGTCACATAAGTGTTTATATGCATACACAAATACTCATATCTGTGCCCACACTTGTGCATCAACATAATTATATGTCAGGTCACATATGCTTATGGGTATAAATATGGGGGTTGTTTAGATGGTGATACAACAGAATAATAAAAAGCTGTTTTCACTATTCATGTACATACGTCCACTTCTTTCTACTCAGCCCTATAAACCTTTCCTTTTCTTTGTTTCCATGGATTTATTCCAGATCTCCAAATTCCTGTACTACTTCTTCTTATTTATTACTTATTAAAAAATAATCTAGGCACATAATAATCTTCTCCTTTCTGTATGTGGATTTCCTCCTCTGTGCAAGCCCTTGGAAAGCAAAATTGAGTCCTGAAACAGTCCTAAACATGCCAAAATCTTTACAATCAATTATCCGTCAGCCCTGCAGGGGAAGAAAGGGGAGAGTCATAGGGTTGTATTTTATTTTTTTTTTTTCAGAGGTCCTTTGCAGTTGTTTCTAATCTAAGAAGAATCCAGTCTATTACATTTAAGAGTTGAGCTATTTTTATGTTACAAAACGCTGTCCTTGGCCCAGTTTTTCTTTCTTCTGCACTCTCTACCAATATATAAAAGCAATCATATGATTTGTTTCCAGTGCAAGGACATCAGAGCAAATCCATTGAAACTGATAATGGTTAACTTAAGTGTTTTTCTATTTATTTGCTTACTTTTCCCTAGATTTTAATTTGGTGTATTCCTATCACCTTGGTTTTAGGAGAAATGTGCTGGGACTGAAGTACTGGATTATTTTCTGAGAAACAGGTGGTGATATATCCACCACTGGAGGTTTTTGATAACAGGTTAAGTAAGCAGCTGTCGAAAGAGCTTGGATATTGTTGATCTTGCGTCTTGATTTCCTATTATTAATTAAATAAGAAAACCTCATGCTGTCCTGTCCAGCTCCACCTCCATCTAAGCAAAATGGTGGTGGAGATATAACACTGAATTAATTTTTCACTGCAATTTCTTTCTTTATCAGGGGGTTGTCTCTTTTGGTTTATCTAATATAGTTTAAAAAATACTTTGAAGAAAAATGTTGTGACCAAGTGGTTTCTCTCCATATGCATCAAAAATAGGTTTGTATATAGTATGTCTTAGAAACCTGCAACAGCCATTATTTATAGTTACCCTCTTGTCTTAAAATCAGACCAACTGCATTACACACAAGGACAAAAAATACTCTGAAACTATGATTCAGGTAAAGCCATATGATTTTATGGAAAACATACTGAAATCAGAAGTCATTCAGATTTACCTTGGTGGGCTCTAAAGTGGCTTCTTCCTTTGCAAAATGTTATTGGCCTGGTTGTTTTCTCATTGTCGTTTGAGTCAACAGACCTGTATTAATCCCACCCAATCTGAAGTACTTATACAAGATCTCTGTGGCAGCAGTGGCTGCTTCTGGAGTCTATACAAAAAAGGAGACAAGTGTATTCATGGAATGACTAAATTCTTAGGTAGGTTGACTGATTCTTCTGGGATACTTCTCTCTTTTTTTCCCTGACTTGATAACAGTTCTACACTAGCTCAGGCACCTGAAGTCATACAGGATAAATTTGGACTTTGATTCCTATAGGAGTGAGATTAAGATCTGCAGTGGACTGTCTTGATGACACTATGAAATGTAATTCTATCCCTGTGTCCATTTACAATTTCGGCAGGAAAGATCTTGCAAGCTGGACTTTTCAAGAAGGACTGCCTCCAGTTGTGTGACTGTCCAGCTAGCATGGTGTTATAGAAGGACAAGGGATATTGAGAGCTTTGTCTGAAGAAACAAGACCTCAGAGCATGTGTTTCCTTAGTACTCTTTATCATGGCATTCCCCACCTTGCAGTGTCCCATGCAGAGTCTGATGGCAGACTCTCCCAAACCTCCCATGAAATACCTTCGTGCACAAGCTGTGACACAGCACGGAAAGATCAAAGGTTGCTGTCTGACTGCTCATCTCTGCTACTGTTGAAAAAATTTCCAGGTGCAGAAAATATCCTTAACCCTTTCTTCAGCCTCTTTGTTAAAGAGGAAAGATTTAAATTGTTCTTACGTTGCATTAGTATGAAATTCATTAGGTTGAGTGTGAGAAATGTTTAGGAGAAGGGAATCTGTAGCTAATATAGTTCTTTGGTTTTAAAAGAAAAATGGTAAGGGAAGCAGAAAGAAACAAGAGGGTAAATAGAGAATATCAGGCCAATCAACAGGAAACTTGTCAAATTGTAGAATCATAGAATGGTTTGGGTTGAAAGGGACCTTAAAGACTATCTAGTTCCAATCCTTCTGCCACGGGCAGGGACACCTTCGACTAGACCAGGTTGCTCCAGGTGTTGATATGCAGGCATAGATTTATTATAAAGCATGAAGAGAGCTTTTAAAAGCCTTGCTTGCTATCTGTTCTGCATACCATAGCGATGGGGGTGTGTGTAAAAGAGGTCTGTCAGGGCAGGAATGTGGTGGAACCAGAGAGAAGCAGCAGCATTGCAAAACATCTGTTGGCCAATTTGAGCCAAAATTTGACAGATGGGGTACAGCTTGCAAGGATCTTACAGTCTTGGAGTTTTGTAAAACATGGCCAGACAGAGGAAAGACTTATCAATAGTACACCCTCTACAAAGCAGACTTGATGTAGTGTGAGTCATTTTCAGTACTGGATAATCAACAAAAGAAAGATAATCTACGAATTTTGCAACAATTCACAAGCCTGAATTAGACTTTACATCTTCTTGGACATGAGAAGAACCGGTTGGAGACACAAACCTATTTCTAGTCTGGCTTCACTCATCCCCCTGATTAAAAATAACTTATTTTGTTGCATTTTTGGAGGTATTTTTCTCATGCCTCCTTGATTTACTCTATTTCATCCTTTATCAGAACAGAAGCTGAACTTCCATGATCCTTGTGGGTCCCTTCCACCTCAGGATAATCCATGATTCTTTTATTTCAGTAGCATAATTAGTCTTCGTTTGTTTTACCAAAGTAAATGGACCAAAGAGACGACATTTGAAATGCACCATAAAAGTTAATATTTTTAGATTAGAACTGTAAGAATGGAACAGCGGAACACTGGAAAAAGGTAAAATGATTTGCCCTGAGTCACATAGGAAAGCTACACCAGAGAATGGCAAAAAATAAATGTTTTTGTGCTCAAAACCAAGACAGGAGAGATGGAATAATCTTTTTTTTTTTTTTTTTTCAAATGTTAGAGCAGCTGAAAGAAATTGTATTGGACTAGGTCAGACCTTGAATTTGGGACACACAAATATTTCCAAATTCAGGAAAGAAAGGAATAAATCAGTTCCCTAATATTAAGCGCAGAGAAAAAGATTTTAGGTTGATGCCTTGAAATAGAAACTTAGGAATCTTGAATTCCAGAGCCCCATCCAGTTATAACTGCAATATAGCTGTGTCTGAAGGACACTGGCACCCCTTTCTATTTAAAATTATCTGCTCCTTTCTCCTTTATTTGTGGATTTGGTTCTGCACTCACAAAAAGACTGCATGAGTCAACTGGTGGAAATTTTTCATTTATGCTAAACCAGCACTTTTCTTTTTCTTTACACTAATAATTCAGGCCCTGTATCTCTCATTTTATAACCCAAAGGTATGGAAGCCCTACTTGCATTGTGCTCTGTCAGCTGTGTTAAAAAAAATACTGATTTAAAGCTCTAGTTTTCCCTCTTCTTCATGTTTCCAATAATGTCTGGATAAGAACTGCCCCCCCCCATGTTTAAAGTTTTCTCTCCTCAACAAAATACATGATCCTTCAAGAGCAGATAAGCTCAAGGAAAAAAAAAATGATCACAATAATAAAGAAGAAATGCTGAAGTTTACAGTTGTTCTGTGGGATCATAATCTGGGAAAGCAGCCTTTGTTTTCTCTTTTCTTGAAATAGAGGTCATTGCTCCATCCCTCACACCTGCAGGAGGGCAGAAAAGGGATTAAGAGAAGGTATCTTATCAGAGCTGTCAGGATGAAAGGACAGTACAAATACCTGATTTTGCAAGTCTACCATTGCCCCATCTGACTGTCTTTATCTGACTGGGCTTTCTCTGGGAGGTATCTAATCCAACAGGGGTCTACCAATGAAAAGTAATAGAAAGGATGACATTTTGGAAATGGAATGTAGGCAGCAAGAGAAATCGTAATCCATCCAGTTTATGATTTATGTCTTGGGCCATAGATATAAACTCAGAGAGGAAAGACAAAAGGAAACATAAAAAGAAGAATTAATTAATTCATTACATGCCAATTCTTATCTAAATGAGAGAGGGAAAACTATACTTTTCTACCACAGGAATGTTTTGCCAGTCATGCACCTCCCCTATGTGTAGGGTTTCTGGTGCCCAAACACTCTTTTTTCCCCAGTGGAGATCCTCTTAGAAAAGGGAACAAGGGCAAGGAAATTCAGTCACTAACGTGTTTCTTGAATACTCTGGCAATTCTACAAAAAAGAATAAATTACTGCTTGACATTTGGAGAGAGAATCTTCGCCATCAGCTACCAACTTAGAGTTGTGGAATCATAGAATATCCTGAGTTGAAAAGGATCCATAAGGATTACAAAAGTCCAACTCCTGGCCCTGCTCCTCAAGAAAGAGCACCTGAAGAATCCCTTCCAAGTACACCAGTATGGGTCATCTGTCTCAAGTTCATGAATCCCTCCTTTCTCTTCCAAACTACATATCTTACTTAGGGTAATTATCACAATTATTTTATATTTATATACTAGATCAGAAAAAAACCACTTTAATAACATATACTTTAGTATGTGGAATCAAGACAAAGATATCTCTATCACTTATGTTGCCAGCTGTTTGGATGGTTGTAAAAGGTGTCAGTAGTTGGTGGCCACAGGTTGTGAACTGACACAGAGACAAACAAAGTCAGTGCTGGTTTCTTCTGGGTTTTCTAAGCAAGAGAATCTGTGATTAGTGGTGGAGAACAAGGGAATACAAGAAAAAAGACATGGAGAATTTCATAAGAAAGCAAATGTTGTTAAAGGTACCCACTCACATCAGACTGATGAACTGTCTACTGTAAACCAGTAGATGCTCCATCACTGAATTCCTCTTCACTGACTTGGTCAAAACCATTCAGGGCAAATGACAAGACTCACTCATCCACTGGCCTATGGGCAAGAAGAAGTTACGCTAACTCTGAAGTGTCTCCTGCCTCTGTGCTCAGACACCTTGGAGTAGAGCAGCTGATAGCCCAAGTATTTCTGTTTTACTACTGAGATAGTTAATTCTCTAAGTAACATTTGCCATGAACAGAAATCCTTTGTGCATTTCACTGACTTTACTCAGATTAACCCTATCCACCACTTGCCCCCTGAAGTCTATATAATATGACATCTCCTGAAAATATATAGTAATTATAGAGCCTTTGATTTGACACTTTTGAGGAAAAAATGTAAATAAAAATAGTTTCTCTTACTACCATAGGTGTCTTTGAAACATAAATTAGAATTTCTTGTCCTAATTTGCCATTGACAAGTCTTAGAGGCAGAGTTAAGACAAAATTCTTGAGCCAGCAAACTTGCTTCTACAAGTACAAAGGAATTTAAAGAGTGGCCTCGGGAAGAAATGGATGTAGCTGTCAGTCGCATGAAAGAATTTAGAAAGAGAATGCAATGCTTTGTCAAATGGTGGGATTCAAATGGAGCAGCATGTCATTGACCCTGGTGCTCAGCAGCACATATTTCAAATCCCTGAAGATTAATAGGGAAGATGGTTACAGCGCTCACAACAGCTGCTGGAAAGTGTTCCTATCTCACGTTTTAATTACATGTATTTATACAGTAAAAAAAGTCCTAAATGCAATATAGCCTGTAGTATGCAACAATTTTGAACATTTATGAGATTCAGGCAATTAAGAGTCTAAACTTTCAAATGTTTCCAGATGGCACACTGATTAACAATTGTGTGAATTTAATATTTGTTTAAATGTGCTGCTCTGTAAAATATTTCTTAGTAGTATCTGAATGCATTGCAATGAAGCCAGGCACAACTTTTCTTCGAGCACAACTTGCCTCATTGCCTGAAGAAGTGGAAATCTCATTAGCTGATTATATAGACCAAAAGCAGTAGCAGAGAAGTAGTAGGAGATGAAAAAGATGAAAAAGAAGCCAAGCTATTTCTTAACTAATGAATGTTTATTTCTCTTTTCTTGTTATAAGCAAGACACTTCGAACATCAGTCCCTCAGTTCTTGTGAGTGAACCCACTAGAGAGGACATTTCCTTGGGGCTGAGAGCATCCTGAACGTTGACGTCAGTTGCAAGAATGGTTGGACTCAGTGATCTTCGAGGTCTTTTCCAACCTTAACGTTTCTATGATCTACAGTATAGGTTTGTTTTTAAAGAAAACACTTAAATCTTTAGTTCTTTCAATGTGGTTAAACTGCTTAAAATCCTTCAATAATCTGCCCTTGATAATTCCAAACCTTCCCCACTTGTACTATTTTTAATGTTGAAAATGTGTTTCAATGCATTCCCCCACTCTCCACCAAAATATTTTTGTAGGTGAATCTTACTCTAACAGGGAGAGATGTGTTAATGATGAATCATAGAATACTGGAAAGGTTTGGGTTGGAAGGGACTTTAAACACTATCTTGTTCTGCCCTCTGCCTTGGGCAGGGATGCCTTCCATTATCCCAGCTTGCTCCAAACCCTGTCCATCTTGGCCTTGGACACCTTCAGGATTTGGACAGCCACAGCTACTCTGGGCATCAGCCATGAATTTAGAGTTTTCAGAGATTTTTGTAAGAGTTTATGGTCTAGCTAGCTTATATATTTGAATCTGGTACTAGGATTGGAATTAAAAGGAACTGCCTGAAAAGGCAGTACCAGAAGCCTTGTAAATCTTCTGCCCTGAAACTTAAAAATGGAAAAATCTGGAACTATTTATAATCTTTAAAAATGTGGCTTCTGCCACATTCAGAAGAAACCATTCATTCATTTTGTGCAATACTTGTAATACCTGCAAGACACAGAAAACATGAATTATCTCATCTGCCATCTGAGATCTGCAAGCTCGGAGCCCAGAACTGAGTGAGGCAGTAACTTTCTCTGATAGACAATGACGAATAATACATGCCTCCAAAGCCAAATTCTTTTCCTAATTTTAGACCCTAGGAGGAGCACCTCTTGCTCCACTGTGTGTAAAAGGAGCCTGGTCTGACTACTTGAGATGTAGGTGTCTAACTTTGCTTAAAGTACATGAGATGAATCCTAACAATAATGGGCAAAGTTTACTGTGGCTTTCTAAATAAAAGTTATAAATTTCAAAAGTAAGTCTTTCTGTGTGTCAGAATCAGCAGTGATTAGAAAAAAAGCCCAGTAGAGACATCTACATTTCAGCAGAAATGGCCCCGCTTTCATGCCTGACTTTCAACCGAAGTGAAGCTCCTTTCTGAGGTACATTTTAAAATATTAGCTATGCCTCTTCTATTTTGTGTCCTCCCTTCTTTTTATTTTTTTTTTCCCTAGGATTATTTGAGCAGGTTGCAAAGATGGTGACAATTCACATTGGAGCAGATTTCAACATTCTATTTTATCTTTTGGTCTTGAAAGTAAACAAAGGAAGAACATTCTTCCCTAAATCTGGAAAGGAAACAGACTGAAACCTTAAAAATTAAAATAGTGAACTGAAATGGTATGAAATGATTTTAATAGATCTAGGAGAAACAATGGAAATTTACCCCCAAGTGCTTGTTCCCAAACACCTGTAAAGGAAATATATATATAGTAGATTATGTGGTATTTTCAGTGTGATTTTAAGGACTGTTCAGAAGCAAGAACAGACAATCTCATAATTTTCTGCCACATGAGAAAAATGCACAATGGGAAAAATGCACAATACGAAAAATAATGAGAAGCAGCTAAAGGAAGAGAAACCATGAATGATGACAAAAATAAAATAAAAAAAAAGAAAGAAAGAAAGAATACTGTGTTTTCCTTTTCTTTAAAAGTGGCTTAATGGAACAGGATGGACTCAAAAGTAGCTAATTGATTTAGAGAGAGAGCCTGGACATGATACTTTGAATTGCAGTTTACCTGGCACCTTGGATAAGCACCTTTGTTTTCCTATTTTCTTTCCCACTGCCTTGACTGCTTGGTTTACAAACACAGATGATGGAGATGAAAGATTTTCTCTTTCTGTTTCTTTGACCACAGTCTTGCACAATAGTGCAACTGGTAAAAATGCCTGACATGCCTATAATTCCACTTAGTAGGCTCTGTTCGGTGGCAGAATTGAACTCTTAAACTCAATTGATCATCAAATCATTGTGCTGAGATAGTTTTAAATAAAGGAGATTTTTTTACCTGTTGTGTTATTCCTCCACAAATGGTACACCTGCTTTCCCCTCCTATTTTTCAAAATGTCAGTGGATGCTGACTGTTTCTCTCATTGTTATGACAGCAGTGAGGGGCTTTATTCTTTTCAGCAGAAGTAATGAACATAAAATTTTAAAGCCAGTTTTAACTTGTCCAGATAAGTTAGTGAAGGAGGAAGGAGAGAATGAACAAGGTGCTGTTCTCACCCTCAGAGGCAGATGCATCTGGTCCACCTGACCATGGAAAACCTGGTCGGGGTACAGCCTCCCATATAACCCTCATGTCTTCATGGATTCCTGTTAAAACACTTCCCCTCCCACCAAAATCATATTCAGATAGTACTAATGAAAGAAAGAAGAACCACAGTTATATCTATTGCTATGCAAGCAGACAGTACTGCTAATCTCAGGGAAAAAAAAAAAAATACATAAAGTTATTTCCAGGAAGAAACAAACACTTTTTCAATGTAGCAATGTAATTAGCATAGGCTTCCATATCTGAATTCTAATGAATTCATTCCTATTTTTTAATGTTTTATCACCACTCCCTATTCCAGATCCTTCATGTGATATATTAGTCTGTTTGGATTTGATAGGCAATAAAAACAGACCAGTCAGTCTGTTAGTTCTATAACCCTCTTGCATTTAAGAAATAATATAAATAGCATCAAGACAGAGGGAGAAATCAATGTGTCAATTATTTATATAGAAAAAAGTCTACCTAGTAAAATGAAATTGCTTAGTTCCTAAAGGGCAGAGATGAACTTTTTTGGCTGCTTATGCAGAAATGTTATAAATATTTAAATGTAAATAATAAAATCTTTACATGCATAAATAAACATGAGATTGATATTACACACACTACAGCAGCAAAATATGACAACTGCTGCTTCTTCAGGAAAATGGATATTTCCTGTGACTGAATTGAGAATAAACTCAAAGCTAATAAGATACCTCACATACACTTTGAATCCACACTGCTTTTAAGCAAAAATTTCCCTTGCTTGGTATTTTTAGAACAGGTCTTAATACTTCTCCAGCCCAATCATTTAAGAAGAAACAAAACACAGATGGTGATTTCCTTAAACACAAGATGCTTGGTTTAGTGAGGGGATAGCAGAATGAATTTTAAGAGTTGGTGATATTAAAGTTATCAGCTATTTTGTGCTTTATTATAGTCCTTATGACTTCAAGCATGAAGAATTCAACTGGGCTGAGGGTTGGGTCAGTATCTTTAGAGGTGGACAATGTATGCAGAATGAAGTGGTGGTCCCCTGGTTCTATCTTTGCTTCTCAGCTCAGCATTCAGGCAGGGGAGCCTCCCTTGCCACACAGCTGTGGAAAAAGGGGATGGTCTCCCTCCCTGGCTGTGACACATCACCTGTCTCACTGCTGCCTTCTACTTTAAGCTACCACAAATCAGTTTATGGTCATTTCATTGTATGAGGAACACAAGTAAGGTTCCAGTTCAGTAGCCCTATTTCTCCAAGAGATTTGGTTTTGAACTTTTGTGTTTGTGTATATGATTTTCTGGAGAAAAGAAGTCTCAGGGAGACCTCATTGCTCCCTACAACTACCTGAAAGGAGGTTGTAGTGAGGTGTGAGACTGTCTCTTCTGCTGTCTCTCAAGTGAAAGGAAGAGAGGAAATGGCCTTCAGTTGCACCAGGGGATGTTCACATTAGATATTAGAGGTATTTTTTTTCACTGAAAGAGGCTTTGGAGCAGTGGAATAAACTGCCCAGGGAGATGGTGAAGTCACCAACTCCACGAGACATCTGGTGGTGGCACTCGGGGAAATGGTTTAGGGGTGATTATGGTGATGATGGGTTGACAGTTGGACAAGACGAGCTTGAAGGTCTCTTCCAATCTTGATGATTCTGTGGTTCTCTAATTAAATAAGTGATACATCAGTTAGAGGTCAATCCCATGCTGCAGGTAAGGGACGTGGCTTGTAGACACGTGCCTAATTTCTTTTCCTCCCGACAGTGTCCAAATTTCCTGCTCGGAGCAGTCCATAGCATGTACAAATCACCTGGCTCATGTCCAGCCAAACTCCAGGAGAATGTTAGCCAGTGCAAGCCAAAACTGTAGAGGAAGCATGTGAACAATTTCCTATTCTGGATAACTGGGGAATAGAGGTTGAGAATGAGCTCTGTCTTTGATTTGTTTGTGGCTGTAGAAACAGCCTTTGTTCCTATTAGAGTTATGAGGTCTTGAAGAACTCCATGTTTACAGAAATACTCTAGAGACAGGCTCAGAGACTATATGAAAATCCATGATTAACTTCTTTTCCCACAAATACATTTATTTAAGTCGTTTCCCTTTGCTAACATGAACTAATTTTGTGGTATATAACTTTTCTAGACTCCTAAGCCATGTAACCACCTGTATCACTTTGCCAACTCTACACAGAACACAAAGATATGTCTGGAGCACTAAGTAGGGAAATTCTTGAACAGGTCTTGAAATTACGTCTCTGCCGTTGGTGTTATTTGAATAGCAGAGTTCAAACATGAGACCTCCTGCCCAAGTGAGAGATGGAAAATGTTCAGGACTGTTGAGCACTCCCTGGATTTTCACAGTGGCTCTGCAAAGAGCTATTTAGCACAGGTGTTTAATTATGACACATCAGGGAAGCTCCTGGCATCCCACACTCCTTAGGCTCACACTCCCACCTGTGCACTGGACTTCTGGCAGCAGACAGGGCTGAAAAAGCAGGTACACTGCAATGCCTGCAGCTTTCCAAACTGCTCCGGGGCTTTTCCAACTTAGTGGGAGCAAACAAGCTCATTGCAAAAAAACAGTACCACAGGTACACAGCACGTGAGCACAGATTTAATGCTGGATTAGGAAATTCTCTGAAATGACACTGCTTGGAATTGGAGGGTGGCTCCTGAACGGTTTGAATCATGACACCATGGTGAGAATTTTGTCTAGAAGCCTAAGGAATGAGAGAATCAACTTAAAAAAAAAAAATCAAAGGAAAGCTGTCTGGAAAATTTCCAGTGCAAATATTTTTTCCTGCTGAAAATGCTGAGCAGTTGAACATATACTGTGCTGTGGAAATATTCTGATTTCAATTCATTCTAGTCTACCCAAAACGCACAAGTAAAGAATGGAATGTCCTGGTAAACTGAAAATACTCCATTTCAAGCTTTTTTGAGATACTCTGAGCTTCTATTTTTAAAAGGTGTAGTTAAATATAAGTTTGTTCTAAGTTTAACTATAGCCCTTCAGGGTTACTAAAAAAAAATTTCCTCCATATAAGCCCATCTCCCTATAATAAAATGTGTTTATTATTATAAATATAATAATAATAACTATTATTTTTAAAATCAAGTTCAACCAAAATTTAAAATCTATTTCCTACCAAGATCTGGTCAGCCATCTGAATGGATGCAAGATTTCTAGTGTGAGAAATAGAGCTATCCATTTAAGTATATTAATGTAATGTAAGAACCTGGCTACTTGTAGGTTCCAATTGCAGTTCAAAAATAGAAACTATTCTCTTCTGAGCCACACACAGAAAGCAGATACTGAAATTGGGTTGGTTCCAAGGTTCCTTACACAGTTATGAAAATCTTAGTCATAATACAGAACTTATTATGTTGGTTCCTCCAACACAAAGTAATAAGATTAACAAAAAAGAATTAATAATGATGCCTTTTCAGGATAAGTTGCCCAACACAGCGTCAGTGTGATGTCAGCAAACAGTCCTTGGGTTTTGATTTGTGGAGTGGGGTTCATCTCACCTGACTTAAAAATATCAACAAGGTGAGTCTACATCAGTCAACTGAGATCTTTAGACAGGCAATGGAGGCAGACTGGATCCTTCAGAAGGTGATGCACTGATCCAACTCTGTTAGGTGTCCCTTTTGGGACACGGTGAATGGGCTATGAATGATTCATGAAGGGAGGCTGGATAACTTTATTAGCCTGAGTGCTTAATTTTAGCAGATGTACTGGGTTGACAGGGCAAGGTTGTGATAGCACAGTGGGAGTAGGGCACCTTTGGTGACCTCTGTGGGAAGACTCCAGGAGCTACCCCAATGTCAGTGAGAGACAGTTTTAGCCAGGTCCAGAAAAGGACCCATCACCACCCAAAGCTGAGTCCATCAGTGATGTTGGTGAGACCTCAGTGATAACACAATTAAGAAAGCATAAAAAAATGCCATGCAGCAGCTGCAACAGGAGTGGGAAAAATGTGAGAGAACAACCCTGCAAACACCGGGGTCAATGCAGGAGAGGGAGGAAGTGTTCCAGATGTCAGAGAAGAGATTCCCTTGTAGCCTGTGGTGCAAACCATGGTGAAGCAGGTTGTCCCTCTGCAGCCTGTGGAGAACTAGAGTGGAGCAGAGATCCACACTGTAGCCCTTGGCCAACTCCATGCTGCAGCAGGTGGATGCCTGAGGGAAGCGGCAGACCATGGAGAAGATCCATGCAGGAGTGGGTTTTTCCAGGAACTGTGACCCATGGGTGAACCAAGCTGGAGCAGTCAGATCCTGAAGGACTTCATTGCATGGAAAAGGACCCATGCTGGAGTAGTTCTTGGAAAACTGCAGATTTTGGGAAGGACCCACATTGGGAAAGGCTGTATCCCATAGGAGGGACCTGACACTGGAGCAGGGGAAGAGCATGAGAAGGAAGGAGTGGCAGAGACAAATTATGAACGATCACAACCCCCATTCCCCATGCTACTTATGGAAGAGAAGGCAGAAGAATCAGGAGTGACAATGAACCCAGGGAAACATGGGGAAGTGGGGGAAAGGGGCTTTTAGTTTAGTTTTTATTTCTCATTATCCTACTCTGTTGTTAATTGGCAATAAATTAAATTAATTTTTCCCAAGATGAGTCTGTTTCACCCATGACTGTAACTGGTGAGTGATCCCAGCTTTCATTACAGTAGGTAGTGACAAGTGGGTACTTGCAGGGCAAAATTCCTTTGGGCAGAAGACTAGACCCTCTGAGACAGAATTCATTGAGCTGATATGAATTTGTTCTAAATATCTCCATTTTCTCTTATTCACCATGAAAAAAGGTTGGACAGCCAGTTACAACATGAGCCAGTGGTGGTTTACACCCTGACTATAAAATCTCAAGGAATAGCAGTTTCTTTTCACTACAGGTGGGTTCTGATGATCATATAGTTGAGGTATTTGAACATTAAGCTTCTGCACTTCACAGGAAGAAAGTAATAAAGGCATGTAATATCTCCCCATTACCTCAGCCATCACTGGGATTATGAAACCGCTCTTTTGCAATACGTTCAGGTTTGTTCTCAGTGGAATGCAGATCTCCAGGCTAGGTCTTGTGACAGTTGCCAATACCAAACTAGTACTCAAGAGTTTTCTTTAGTAAGGAGAGTGAAAACCATGGGCTGGTGTACATTCCAGGAAGGTGAACTTCTTCTCATGAAACCCAGCTGTTCTTAGGCAGACTGTAAAGTCTGGCAAGTCAATGCCTATCAGGAATTTATCTTACATTCAAACACACTTGATACCTCCTTCTTGTTTTTTGGAGAGGCTGTTTATCAAAAAGACATCTAACCGTTTTCCTCAAAGAGTTGATGGGATTAGCCAAGATCAAATAAGAGGGATACACCAGCTTTCCCTGTTGGCTGGATTCACACCACAGAAAAACCTCCATAGAACAGTAGGAAACCTTGGAATTCTATCCTGGTTATAGAAAGGGTGATGCTCTAAGGACTTCCCAAAGTGATGCTAATAATTTAAACTGTAAGAAAACTTGCATTTACTTTGTAAAATCTTGAAATGTCTCAATATGAATCAAAGAATCATAGAATGGTTTGGGTTGGAAGGGAACTTAAAACCATCTAGTCCAACCCTACTGCAATAAGTAGGGACATCTTCAACCAGTTCAGATTCCTCAAAGCTTCACCCAATCTGACTTTGAACACTTCCACGGTTGTGTCAGGCACAACTTCCCTGGGCAACTAGTGTCAAAGTCTTGCCAAGTTCATTGTAAAAAAATAATAATAATAAAAATTTTCCTTTTTTCTAATCTAAAACTACAGTTAATTCTAGCAGCATGTGTTTATTTGAGAATGGAATGTAATTTCAACACAACCTATGGGTTATTCAGAACGTTAATGCAAGTATGAGTCATTAATCTCATCTCTCACTGAAATTGCTAAATCAGAATGTCAAAAGTTTGGAAGTCAGCTTTTGATCTAACTCTGTCTTCCCAAGTCTAAATCTCATCTTGGAAACTGTTACAAAACTCACAGCTGACTATGATTTTAGTACAAATACTGAAGATGAAATGGTTCTCTTACATTGCCACTTCCCTGACAACATCCAGAAATCTGTTCCAGTTCTTACTTTATTATTGACTTCTATAAACTGGGAATAAATAAAGGATTTCCAACTGCAGGTAAACATGCATTTTTAATTTTAGAGACCTTGTAATTTAATTGACATGAGGGCATCCCATTAATCCCAATTTTTTGACAAGACTTTTTTTGAGTTTTGTGTTCACTTTTAAGCTGTTTCATCTAGAGCAGATATTCTTTTGTTGCTTTGCTACAGCCTTTGAAAGCAGTTCCTTGATTTTGGCTGTTTTCTTTCCTGGTCTAGAACAATCACTACAGTACCATTGGAAATCAGTATGGAATTCAGCTTCCATGGTCCTCAACAGTGTAAGAACGCATCTTTAAAGCGTAGCTCATCCCAAGAACTCTCTGTAGAGGAAAACTTGGCAACTGACTTCAACCTGGTGTTAACTAACAGAAAACTAAAAGTAAGCATAATGAATCCCAATAACAGTATCTAATTCAAATCAGGTCAATTTTTACTGGTTGTTATAGCTATATATTGAAAAAAATTTGCCCTGCTTTTTGTTCCTGAGAAGAAATACAATTTGCTCTTTGTATTCCAGTGTTCAGTAACAATAACACAATGGCATAATTGTTTAGTCAGTGGCTTATAAGGACACATTTAGTATTTAGTCATTTTAAAGAAGAAAGCATTATTTCTTCTTTTATTAGAGAACCCTACTGTTAAACATCTCTCCAGCTAATGTTTAATAACTACCTTGCTTTATCTTGTACCAATCTTGACAATAATTAACCTGAAACAACTGCAGTGGTTTTTAATATAGAAACATGTTTACTTTGACAATTTTAATTTGCCTGTTAAATAAAGGGTAAACAATTAAAATCACGACACTCTAAAGTGAAGAAATGAAAAAATTCTGGTTTTTTTTTCGTTCTTTGGAGCCTAAGGGCATCTTCCCTGGTGTGGAGTCAGCACTAGTGGGTGAGGTTACAACATGCTGGGTTTGGCTACGACACAAACTGATATCCTGCAAAGATTTAGGGCAGTTCTGAAGTAGCAACAAGCATAAATCACTTGAAGGTGTTTCATTTGACTCTTTGCAAATCAAAGGCTCCAAGAAGTGCTAGTCATTCCTGAGGGATATCGCACAAGAGAGTTTTTGGCCATGGCTATGGGTAGAGTCCAGTCTTCTTAAAAGAGAAATCTGGGTTAAGTGGACTGCCAGCAGAGGCATGAAGAATGGATGATGGAGATTAATCATGTAGCACTAGGATTTCAGCCTTGGTATGTGTATTAGACGCATAAGGGTCTTCTTGAACTGCTAATTTCCTGGGAAAAAAGCAGATGCCTACACAGTCTGGGCATGACATCAACAGCTACAGCTGGTGGCCTGGCCAGTCAATAATAGCCAAGCAAACTAAGCCTGATTGACACATTTCTTTAACAGATGTTTTTCTGTGCTAATGAAAGCTCATATTCTAAAGCATTTCAAAAAGAAAAGAAAACTTAATGTATCAGCAGCAAGATCTTAATTCTTTCCCAAATATACACCATGCTTCAGTTAGACTTAGAGCAGTTTTACTTAATGAAGACATGAATTAAGAGCTGGAAAATAACATATTGTGCTGTATGTAAAATGAGGAAAATCATGCATAATGCTTCCCCTCATTTGTACATATTACATTTGTGATTGTCAAAAACAGGATTAACTATCCCTCTTGGGTTGTGCATTCCAAAAAGTGTAATCTATTCTCCCCTTGATACAACAGAGTAACTCCCTTTCATACACAAGCATACTGAGAAAAAAATAAAAATCTAATCTTGTTTCCCATCTCTCATTAATTTCCTACTACTTTCCACTGGCACCCCAAATCCCTACACTTCTCATTAGTGGAAAAAACAATTCACACGTATAAAATGCTGCATAATGAAGGCCAAGTCAGGGGTGGTGGTGGGGAAAGAAGCCTTGTTAAGTTTCAGAACACATGCAACAGTTAAATGTAGATGATTACCCTTCGGTTTCCTTGAGGGTCAGAAATTCCTGCCATTAACTCCAGAAATTTCCTGACACCTGCTGAAAGGAGCAAAGGAAGAGAAGAGAAGGGTCTGGAGCAGTAATTTTTAGTGGATAATGATTCTTCTCATTTACTTCTAATCCCTTGACTAATAGGGTTTACTCTGTACCCCACACAGGGTGTAGTGAGTTCCTGCCACAGGTTGCCCAAGGAAGTTGCGGATGCCTCATGCCTGGAACTGTTCAAGGCCAGGTTGAATGGGTTTGGAGCAACCTGATCTGGTGCAGGGTGACCCTTCCCATGGCAGGAAGTTGGAGTTGGGTGATCTTTAATGTTACTTTCCAACTCAAGTAATTGTGTGATTCTATGGTTAGAGGTTCCACACTGTAGTATGCTCATTTTACCAACGGAAAGGTAGAAAAAAAAGAGTTCCCATCTTTGTTTTTGAAACTTTAGTCTACATTCCTTTACAGCCTCAAGAAATGCTCAAGAAGTTCATGGCAATTTGCCTCCTCATTCTTGAATGATTTGGGTTTCTCTGTGCAGCCTTCAAATTCAAAGATGAAAATGCCTGAAAAGAGTTTTTTTGTTTGTTTGTTTGTTTGTTTTTAAATCCATTGTGTAATTTCTGGAATAATAGCCTCTGCTTTATTTATTTGTTTCACCAAGTGACTAAAGAGACAGTAGGGTAACACTATAAATAGGTAACATCATCCCACAGTTTGGAACGTTCAAGCTGTTTAACAAGGCTCAGATTTTCTCTCCCAGCTTTAGGCACTTAACTGAGAAGCTTAATTCGTGGCTATCATCACCTCAAATTTCCTCTGTAGATATTGGGAAAGATCAGTGTCCCCAGGGATGATTCTGGCCAGAATACAATATGAATCTCCTTGCTTCCCTAACTCTAGAAAATGTCTATTTGAGTCTTATTTGACAGAGCTCAGACAGTTAGGGTAAGGTGAGATGACTAGCAAGAGGATTAACAAATAAAAATGGGGCTTGACTAAAGTTTTGCTTGAGCTTCATTAAATATGCCTAAAAGTCTACACTGAGTCAAAATATTACAAATTCACAGTAATTCAGGTAAATTAATCTGGTCTTATCCTGACATCAGATTTTTTTTATTCCTATTCTTAATATCCCATTACTAGAACAGGGAATGTTACTGCTTTGGCTCAGATAAGTGCAGGTTAAACACAGCCTTCTGGGTTTCATTCTTCATAACCATAATATTTACTATTTGGTGATTAAACCATCACCAAAAAATTGTGTGAGTAGAATCATAAAATCAGAGAATAGTTGGGGTTGAAAGGTACCTCAAAATCACCTCATTCCAACCCCCTGCCATGGGCAGGGACACCTTCCACTAGACCAGTATAATAATAGATTGGCAGGTGTCTTACCTTTAAGTAAATGACAAGCTAGAAAGAGAGCAACTTAGCATAGTATAAAAAGTGTACTTATTATCACTCTCTTAGAAAAAGGATTCTCACTGCAAAATATCTATGCATTCTGAATATATTTTTCATGTTTGTCTTCCACTTTTTTTAAGCACTGAAACTTTGCTTTTTTTTAATGTAAATAAGAACACTTTCAGACAAAACACTTTAAAATAATAAATACCTAAATATCCATGAGTATTCCAAGTCAATCATGAGGATTGCTGTGATATGTCAGCACTGTGGCTTGTTGGACTGCAGCACACCAATATTAGCTGCCTTGCCATGTGAAATGCAATATTCACACTTTTGATTTATTGGATGATAATTCAAATTATCTCACTTTAACAGAGTCCTGATCTGTTAAAAACTTATGGAAAAACTTGAATCAAATACCAGTTGTCCCAGTACAAAAGAATTTGATTTCATTTATAATATGGGAGATCAGACTCTTGTTTAATCTTAGAATCACACTGGGGTTTACATTATGTCATTGACCAGAACACCTCAGACCATCTACAGACAGATAAATCTTGCTAAACCTGGGAATGGGAAAGTTCTCAATTGCATGTATTTATATAAAAACTAGTTTATATTGGAATGCATATGTGATGTTTTATTTATATTCTATACACATTGTGACTATCCAGTTTATTAAGCAAATAAAATAGTGCCTATGGTAGTGAAAATTTTTATAGCTGTGTTTTCTCACTCTGCAAACTCATCTGCATATCCATATATCAGCAGCAAGTTAACAGGACCGGAGACACAGAAACTATGAGTGGACAAAAGAGACCTTAAGAAGCTACAAACCAACAACCAGAAAAGCCTTTTAGCTGTAAGTCAGCAGACTTTTATGTCAAGCTTGGCTGACTAATTATTGCTTATAATTTGCATTAGGATTAATTAACTAATTAGAGAGGAATGTCTGAAGGCAAAGTTATGGCTCTGCTTGTCAAGCTGAGGACTTTAATTATTCTGATATTTTTAATTATAATCAGCTGCTGAATGAGTATTACATTGTCAGCTACTATAGCTGGAGCTGCAGCGGGTCGGGGAGCTGAAGGAATTGTGGGTATTGTCCTACCACTTCACCTAGAACCATGGAAAGGTAATGCCAGCTAGGCAAATATGATAGGAAAGCCTTCTGGCTTCAGTGCTCATTAAAAGCCTGTACACAGCACTATGCAAACTCTGACAGTTCAGGGTTATGTATCCTTTTAAGAGTAAGGGAGCAACTTTTCCTCAGGAACATTCCCAAGCCTGTATTCTTTTTGTTTAAACCGCTTTTTGGTGAGCCTGAACTGTCTCTTGTTCATACACAGAGCTTGATTCGTATTGCTTTAGTAAACTAAACGTACAAGAGACGCTACAGAAAGCACAGCCCAGAGCCAGGACAGAGAAAAAGGCATCTCTTGCTACCTTTGTGTCTCTGGTGCAATTTAGGGAGCCCCAAGATGTTCCTATTCCAATCACAGAGGCTTTTCAGTGTTTGAAGGAGGAGAAGCCTTATCCATTGCAGAGCAGCATCGTTTCTGAGACACAACATATCTGATTTGTTTGCCAAGATTTCTGTGATATCTTGGCTTTAGGGCTTGATCTCACAGCCCTGTCAGGAGTAAATTTGTTCAACAATTTATTGAGGCCACTCCTTTCCTGAGTCTTTGGATGATAACCATCACCACAGCATATGGACACTTCATTATCCTCAGCAGATGTAATCTCACAGCCACTGCATCAATACTCACATTTTAAAAATGGGAACTGGAGAATAGATGAACTAAGGGCTGGAGCAGGCTTCAGCACATCTCCTCTAGTTGTTGCTTTGCTAAAATTTAAGCTTTTATGTGTCAAAAAGTGCAATCCTGCCACCTGGATTATGTCCAATCTGTGATACTGACATTTTCAGCACTTAGACTGTTTCAGTATGCCTTAAATAATCACCTAAATTCTCTGCACTACTTCTAAAAATTCAGATGTGTTTAATGGTGATACTTCTCTATTATATAGGCACATCTATAAGGCAGTCTAATCTGACTTTCCTCTGCCAAAAATATGAGGAATTAGTATGGAACACAGGGTGTTTTGGGATGTAACTCGTCTAATCTCCTTTAAAGGATGCAAATATTATCACTTGCTATTTAAGTAATGGTGAGTTGGGAGTTCTAAAGTCAAGGTTCTGATCAACCTGATGTGGATTAAACTCATGTCTTTCAGTCTCTGTTATTTCAGTTGCCAGGCAATTCAGTATCTTCTCTCTAGGTACTGGAGGAGGAGAGGACACGAAATCCGTTGAGTTATGTAGTAAAAAGATTAGAAGAAGGCTAACTCAGGCTGGTTAGGGTGTTCAGCTAAGAAAGGGCCACAATTCCTAAAATATCCCTCCAGATGCACAAGTCTCTTAAATCAGACCTTCAGGCATTAGGAAACCAACAAAGTCCTGGAGACTGAACCCTGGAGTACTTCACATTTCCCTGAACTGAACATGGCTAAAGCAACCCTGAAGTTTCAGTGGAACAGGAAGGGATTTAAGTATGTTTAGGATAAGGCAGTCCTGAAAGAGAAGCAAACTCGGTCACCGTCAAAGGATTAAGGACTTTTGTCCTGCAGCCTAATTTAGGCAGAACTGAAGGTAAATGACTCCCATGCCAAATCTCTCTGTTCCAAGTCTTCCCAATGCCTTCTGTTCAACATGCACAGAGAAGAGCTCCTCAGAGAGAAAGGAGGCTCACCTTAGCTCTAAATCTGTGGAGGCTCAGATCAGTCTCCACTGACTGCAGAGGGAGCCTGGGACAATTTCATCACAATCCAAGGAAGTTCAGTCAGATGGGATGAATCTAGGTCATGTGAATCCTATAAAGATTTACAAAACAGGCAATTCTATTGACACAACAACTGGTCTCTGTTAGTGGGAGTAGGATTTACCTGAAAATATTAACCACATATCCTACCTCCTCCTTAGAGACAATGGAAAAGTTCCCTTCTGCAGCCTCATTCATTTCATACTACAGAAAATGCCTGAAAAAGTGCAGAAGAATCACATCCAATGTTTATGAAATGGAACAGGTTAAACAAACAAACAAAAAACAAATAACAAAAAAAAAGAGAAACCAAAATACTAAAACAAAGAAACAAAAAAACCCCCAAAAAACAAAAGAAACTTCGACATTTTTCAGTTAACAGATTGCCTGAGAGCTGCAAATCCCATGAAATTAAAAATGCCTGAAAGAAATGTCAGGTTGCAGGTGAGATTTAGACACCTACCTCCTAAGAAGATTGAAGCCCAAGATCACAAATCCCCAGTGACTGTCCAGACTATGGGTTGATTTGTGAATTTTATTTTCAGGAATGCCCTGAGTGCAGAACAAAAGTCTAATGACATAATCCCAAACTTTGGATGCAACATATGTAGAGTAGGGTGCTGAATTTCCTAAATACAAATGTCCCAAGGTTATATCATAAATGTCCAGAAGATTAGGTACTTGAACCTAAGTCTCAGAAAGTGAACTTGTAAGGCTCCTTAAATCCCAGACTAATTATTTATGGATCAAATACCTCAATTAAAAAATGTCTTCATTTCCCATGTGTTAGTAACACCTTGTCTTAAAAAAGCCTCAAAGAAAACAAAAGACAGCCCAGGCTGATTTACTTTGGATCAACATAGAACATAAAGATGCACAAAACCTGCTGGACTTGGCTGTTCTTTCTCGCTCTCTCCATTAAGTAGTTGCAAATTATAAAGTAACAAAGAACGTCTGCCTGTTCCCCTTGTGGGGAAAAGTTACAAAAAGTGATCCCACTCTCCTTCATTTTAACTCCTCAGTGTACAAATCACCACTTCACACTCTTCTTTGCCCCAATATTGCTCTCAGTTCTTCCCAGTGGGAATTTTTAGAGACAATAGCAGAGTTTTTCAAGTTTATGCAATTCCCAGAGAGTGTTCTGTTTTCTGTAACCCTGCATGTTTAGGCAGGGGTCATGTGTGCCCTAGAAAAGAAGCCAGTAGATGAATGGGAAACCATGAAAGTAGATTGCCATGGGATCATGTATTTGTCCATCACCTCATGTTAAGACAACAAAATTTCCAGTTGTTGATACTGTTGGGAAGCTTTGAGCAATTCCTATTGAATAAAAGAATTGCTTATTTAGCCTTCTCCTCAGTGATCATAAACAAACAAGTGAATTAAATAAGAAAAATCTATAAAAATCACTCCAATATTTTCATGACAATCCATGTGTGGCATTTCTATGTATTTCTTAATTGAAAAAGTAGAAGACATTGGTACCATTTTTGTTCAGTGCTCTTTGAACACTGTGTAAAAGAAGTGTGTGTGCACAAGGAAGGTTTGACTCTGAAACAGCATATTTTCACTTGAGAAATGAAAGGATAACATCATGCTGGCAAGATATTTACTCAGAGTATACCTCCAAAAAGCAGAATATGTTATATTCTAAATGTATGCACATGTTTAAAAAGTTAATGTTTTAAGCTTTCTGCCTTCTAGCCAAGTATAACTAATCTAATTAGTGTTTTCCAGCCAAACATGGCCAAAAGCAGGCCCAGAGTACATTGAGGACTCTTGAGAAGACACTGCTCACCTCAGGCCTTTCCTGCTCCTCAGTTTTTCCTAAAATTTTGAATGTACCTTGCAAAATGCGACTTTGTTTTATGAGTTTGTCACTGTTTAACTTCATATGGCTACAAGTGAGCCTAAAATGTTCCAGAGTTAATCTCTTCACTGGTGTCTGAATTGTCCTATGCCAAGATGAGCAAACAGCATCATGTGTCCTGCCATGAGGCCAATCCAAAATATTTGGTAGCATTTATACACTGGTCTAGTGGAAGGCGTCCCTGCCCATGGCAGAGGGATTGAAACTAGATGAGTTTTTAGGTTCCTTCCAACCCAAACCCTTCCATGATTCTGTGAAAAACCCAAAGGTACACACCAGCCAGTCCCTGAACACATTTCTGTTTTGGGTATGGAAAAATTATTAGAAAACAGAAGAACAAAAGATGAAGTTGTGGACATTAGTGACTTGGATAATAGAGTGAAGAAATGGTTAGAAAAGGTAGAATTCATCTCATCTAACTTCACATATCTTTGAGTAAGTCATTCTTTTATATCTATTTATGATGGTGAGTTGCATAACAACATTTCCAACAGACTACACAGATTGGCCAGCCCATATATATCTGTATGTGCTGCAAACACATGCAGTTAATTGGGGTAGATGCTCTTATGTCAAGAACACCACAGACTAACACCTTGAGAATGAACTTTCCCTTAGTTTTTAAAGGTTAGGTGAGGTAAATGCCTCGCCACATGTCACTTAAATGCACACAGAATCACAGAATGGGTCAGGATGGGAGAGACCACAGTGGGGCATCTGGTCCAACCTCCCTGCTCAGTCAGGGCCATCCCAGACCACATGGAACAGGATGGTGTCCACACAGCTCTGGATTATCCTCAGTGAGGGAGACTCCACACCCTCTCTGGACAATCTGTACCAGTGTTTGGTCACTGCACAGCAAAGAAGTTCTTCCTCATGTTCAGGTGGAACTTTCTGGCCATCAGTTCCTACCCGTTCCTCCTGTCCCATTGCTGGGCACCCCCAGCAGAACCTGCTCCATGCTCTGCCCTCTCCCTGCAGGCACTGACACACATGGGTGAGGTCCCCTCTCAGTGTCTGCTCTGGCAGCTGAGCAGCCCCAGCTCCCTCAGCCTTTCCTTGAAAGAGAGACACTCCAGTCCCTCCATCATCTTTGTCACCCTCCACTGGACCCACTCCAGGAGTTCCATCTCTCTCCTGTCCTGAGGAGCCCAGAAATCACTAAAGGTAAACTGACTTTTTCTTCTCTGGGCTTCTCAAAAGCATAAAACATCAAAACAGAGAAAGTAAAGGTATCATAGTTCTACAGCTACAAAGAAAATTCTTTGGTAGTTTGAAATTTGTTATATTGACATTTTTCATAGCTTTGGGAAATGAAAGCAAAATATTTAGTTAACAGAAGCAAAATACTTTGTAGAATTCTTTCCAGAAGGACTTAGAGGCAAGCTAAGGACTCCACTATTGTCATTTTTTTTGTGATCCAGACTGGACTACAGAGAAAAAAAATCCTTTCAATCTAAGGAATATAAACTAAGTGTTTTCAGTGTTTTCTGATGTTTTCTGGGGAGAGGGTAGGAGGTGGAAGGGGAGGAGTTATTGCCTTATATAGTTTTACCTTTTCTTCAGCCACAAAAGATGTTTACAAAAATCTGTAAGTGCACAAATTAGTTGAACATGGTAAGGAGCACCAAAAGGAGCTGATGCCTGTCCAGGGCCAAGGAAAACTGCACAAATGCACTCTGGGATCATCAGGGACTTCTTGCCTTTTTTCATTGGATTCAACAATCCTGGCACGTTCCTTCCAAGTCAGGATATTTTCTGATTCTATGGGTTTGGGTGAACATTGGTTAGTTTTGGGACTTATGGGGTTCTGAGTCATGAATTTCAGAAGTAATTAAAGGATGCAAATATTTGAATTCTTATGATAGCTTTATTTGCCAAGAGAATTTGCCGCTTCTGAAAAATTAAAAAGTAATGCATATCAGGATTATTGCAAATGAATTTGCTCTGGAAGAGAGGCAGAGTGGGGAGAAAAAAGTTCTGGCAACAGGTCAGAAGATAAAAACAGGCACAACTTAAACTCAGAGCCAAACATACCAAGCATTTGAAATCAGAAAATCTTCAATAAAACATTTCTCTTTCATTAACACTCCTCAATCTCAAATTAAATATAATGTGCATAAATAATAGCCTCAAACCTCATGTTTTAATTTAGCTGTTAGCATCTTTTCCAAAGCTTTTTTTTCTGTCATCCAAAATTGTGCTTCAGTATGTCAAATCATTAAAAAAAAGAAATTTTTTAATGGATATTATTAATTTTCACTCCTGCTTCCTACTAGATCTCATCTAAAACAGAAGAAAAGCAGTTGTTGTGACTTTCATGTCAGTACTTACAGGTTCCAGGCAGGGATCAGGTTTTGTTTTCCCTCTTATTTTGAATGCACAGTGTTTTGTCTTCCTCAATTTGTTTTGGTTTAAACAAAATGAAAAACTAAGACATATTTTTCAGCTCATAATCAGAAAAAGAAGCAGAAATTTATATGGTTATTAGTGCCTAATAGAACTACTTCATTTTTTAGTGGGTGTAAGTCTGTTCCTCTTTATTCTCCTGTTTTCAATTTTTTTTTTTTTTCTTTTCTAACAATCTGTGTTTTAGCTGAAGCTCTTCACCTCATTGATAGTGCTCTGATATCTGAAACACTTAGCTAGGGAACTGGATGTAATGGACCTTCAAATCTCTTAAGAAGTTTAAAAAACTGCAAAACATTCTTTTGTAAATTAAAAAGTCATATGGAACTATTTTGAATTGAATTCAAAGGCATTTTACCCTAAAAAAATTAAAATATTTGGCTTTGAATTCCACAAATGATACATTTTCAAAACTTTTTTTTTTGCATTTTCAAGAGAAATTAAATAAAATTTAAAAATTATATCAATCAAAACTCAAGGAAGAGAGGTCTCTATTATGAAAAAATAGAATCCTGGAATCACAGAATGAGTTGGAAAGAACCTTAAAGTTCATCCAGTTCCAACCCCTGCTGTGAGCAGAGACCTCTTCCTCTGTCCCAGGTTGCTCCAAGCCCTGTCCAGCCTGGCCTTGGACACTTCCAGGGATGGGGCAGCCACAGCTTCTCTGGGCAATCTGTGCCAGGGCCTCATCATCCTCTCAGTAAAGAATTTCTTCCTAAATATAGAACTGGAGATTTCATGTATCTTTAAAAAGAAATAGCTAAATATTTTTTTGCTTTTCAAAAGAAAAAACTCTACAAAATCAAGAGGATCTTTGAGAGATTTCAGCATTTGTTACAGTTATATAAATGAAAGAATCTCAACTGCCAAATGAAGGAAACTGCAGAATTATTCAGTGAACATTCCTTCATCTGTTCCCTGGTCATTTCATAGAATCATAGGATCACAGAATCCTTAAAGTTGGAAAAGATCTCCAAGATCATCAAGTCCAACCTTTGACCAAAAAAGACTTTCTCTGACATCAAGAGGTAAGTGTATATAGACAGAAGAGGATCCATTAATGTCTGGGCTGAAACATAGTAAATAGTCAAGAAGTTTGTTGGTGGGACAGTCTGGTTACTAGACTGGATGATGCTAAGGGAGAAGGCAAAAATGGAATCCAGAGTCATCCAGAGCTAGAAAGGACCCAAGTGGGAAGTGTTGATATGCAAGCCAACAGTATTAATTTGTTTCCACAGGTATCCTGAGGTCACCACAACAATCAGCCCCTGGTACTTACTTTGATTCACTGACATCAGGTAATCAACAGTTTCAACTTGCCAAGGTGCTGATTTTAGTTTGCTCGTGGAGGCCACTAATTGCAATATTCTCACACCCTGGGTATGGTGCTGTTAAACAGCACCAGTGAGAAAGCCAAGGGGAGCCTGCAGGCAATGCTATCCTCACAATGAGTCTTTTCCATCACCAGGCACTCTGGCATTCTTACATCGCTAAAAATTAAAACCTACAAAATGAATCATTTCCCTTAGATAGCGAGATAAATCCTTGCCTGCAAGATCCGTGTGCCGGGGTTGTTCCTTAATGCCATATAAATGCTTAGCCATGGGCTTGCCTGGGTAATCACGCCTAAACTCTGCCCCCAAGGCTGCCAGCCTTGGTGCTGATGAGCCACTGCAAAGAGCATATTGGGTGTTTAGATTTATTATAAATTGCAGACCTTTTCCCTAAATTATTTGCTTTTGCATTGAATCATCCACTCCAAGAGGTTCTGTTTGGGTCTATTCCTGTTTTGTTCAAATTGAAAGATAATGTCTATTATTCACCACAGGTGCTGACTGTACCAGATGGATCTTTGGTATGAAACAAATTAGATTTCTAGCATTGATAACTATGAAACTTTTCAAAAATTTTTTGAGCAACTCACATACATTAGGCTGGATAATAAATTATATTTTGTGGTGTGTTGGCAAGGACCTTGGGATATTTTTCACCTTCTTTTATTGCACTGAAAAAAACCATCAGGCAGACATTTGCTGCACAAAAGATTTCCTGGGCAGGGATATTGGGGGACTATCAATTCCTCTCATCTTCAAAGGTACTTTCAATGTATTTTGATTTTCTTTTAGGAAAGTGCAACTACATTCCAACTAAACAAGAGAGAACAAATTTTATGTGACTTTTGTCCTGCATTCTCAGAGAAAGGATTCTGTCTTATAGGATATCTGTATAGGGTACAGAACAGCCTTTAAAGAACTAATTTTATATTTTCCCTTCTTGAGGCATTCGACACAAAGGAAGCCCTTAAAAATTCTCATCTCTCATATTCCTCGCCCAGATGAAAATTCCCCGCACTTTTGTCCATGTAAACACAGAATTAGTCTCCTGCAAGTTTAGGTGATGGCAGTTCCTGAACACAGTCATATTTTGCAGATAACAGGATTAGCTTGGATGTGGGTAATAAGTTGGTGAATCTCCCCCTGGCCATTTCTCAACACTGTGAGAGCACTAATCCTTTATGCTTTGATGTCTTCTAGTTTTCCATCAGGTGCAGCTCGGCACTTTTGTCCTGGGGCAGTCAGCGCTCTTATAAGATCTCATAGTGTCCTCATTAGCTGCGCCTATTTACCCAGCCAGCCTGTTGAACCCAATTTATAGTTTATGTGATTAATTCCCAAAGTACAGTAAACCCTAGCTTTAAGGCTCTCTATTATATGACTGCATCTCATATAAGGGCAAACACTAGCTACTGCTCTTTTGTTATATGGCTTCCCTATATATAAAACTGCAATAATTTTGCTCTCAACTACACATTAAACATCATTATATATGTGTTTTTGCAGACATAGAGCCTATAAAAATGTTGCATGTTGGATCATAAAGAAACATGCGTGCACAGGAGTAATTTTGGGTTCTTTTCTGGTTTTGTTTTAAAAATCTGTCTTTACCATTCTATATTACAATTATTGATATTGTTGAGCAAGTCACATAATTTAGAACTGTTTATCCATGGAATTGCAGGTGACAAAGGCTTAGCAGTCAAAGTAGCAGCCTGTAACCACTGGCACAGTTTTTTTTTTTTTTAAACATGCAGGGTTTGTAGATAAAAGACTTACGTTGTGAATTTTTATGCAGTCATTTAAGTCAACTGATGACATCTGTCAGCTCTGCTGTATTTCCTCCTATTGGGATATGAACTATGTGAGTTGGCTCTCTGGTAATTTGCATGTGAAAGAACATTGTATCTTTTTTAAAATAGATGATCATTTCCAGCACTCTCTCCTCAAGGGTTCATCGGGAGAGGCATCCTGCAGGTCTTTTTTTAACATTTTTCCAGCCTTCCAGTTTCAAAAAACCCCACAGCTCCTCAGAAGGTTCAGTTACATCGGATGTTCCCTGTCACAAACACAAAATCAGAAAATCTCAAAATATTTTGGCTAAGATGCTCTAAGTGCTGAGCAGGGAGGTTAATAGAAAAGCTCCCTTGAATAGAATCATTCAGTGTAAGTACAGGTAACAAAGGCTGTTTGTTTAAACAAAGAGATCCAACTTGCCATACAAAAATGGACTTACAAAAAGTTCTGACACCTACAGAAAGGACAAACTGTTACTTTAAAGCACTTTGTACAAATGGAAAACATCTCGCTCTGCACACTCAAAACCTAATTTTTACATTAAATGAGGTTTGGTCTATTGTTTTGTTCAGTAGTGTAAGTCCTGTCTGGTAACTGGTATGAGATCCTAACTAGACACAAGATATCCTACCTTCCTGGAAACCCTAGGGAAGGGAGGCTGCAGCTCTGTGACCTTCCCTTAAGCTACTTAATCAATACATCTTGAACTTGACCTGGAGTGATGAACCACCTGGAAGGGCAAGAGAATTATTTAAACCTGAAGCCCTTTTGGCCCTTAGTATTTCCAGTGAGACCAATCTATACTGATGTCTCACTACAAAGGTCTGGTGTGGGACATCCAACATGGACATACTCTACACATTTATATGTATATAGAACCTGATAGCTAATGTTTGCTTATATGTAATAGTTTGACGCACATGTAAATATATTTACATATAATGGAACAATAAAAGGGAACTGTTAAGGAAATTTATAGAACTGAAAAGACTTTATGCATTGTTTTTCTCCAATTCACCTTGTTTCTGCTAAAAAAAAAAGCAGAGGAAATCCAATTTTACTGAACATTAGGCCCAAGACAGAAATGTTTGGGTACAAGGTGTTTTCAGAGAAGAAGAACTGATCAATGTCCTGGGGTATTAGTGAGGCAAATCCTGAATTTTTCACTGAGCTACTGAAAATTCGAGCTTCTTTCAGCAGAGATTTCTCTTGCACATGTTATCTACAAGTCTTGGGCAGATGTCCTGGACAGGACCATGTATAATGGGACAATGGCATGTGCTGAATGTTTCAGCTGTTCCTGATCACTAAATTCATCAAGCCCTAAAAGAATTTGACCCATAAGTTGCTTGTGTGCATTTATTTCTGCATGGAGAGTTCCAGAGAGGATCTGGTTTTTTTTAAATGTAGAAAAACAATGTCATGTAATTTTATCTATGTATATAATTTTATATATAGACATATATTTCTGTATACAATTATATATATACAAAATACTTGAAGCATCTTATATAACTTTACAGGAGAAAGCAGCATATATTACTACAGAACAAACTTTTTTATTAATATTTGGAACAAATAAGAATAAAACAGCCTGAATCAAGTGCCAGCTTCTCTGGCAGTGAAATGGTATGGGATAGTTTTTATTGTTTTACTGACCTTATGCTAAGGAATATATTTTTCCTTTATTGAGTTGAAATGCTTTATAAGACATATGCAAGAATCTGTGATACTTGAGCTATTTCACTGTACATTAAGCTACTTTTTGGAGATACTGAAAAATTGCCACTCAGAAATTGTGAACACCAGCAGTTCTTAAGTTCAAAAGCTGACCTATCACAGCACTGCACAATAAGCATGTTTTCCTTCCTCTTCTAATGTTGAGTTTTGCATTGACTACTCTGAAGGATACATCGTGTCTTGGAATATATTCAGCAAAATTAATAAGTCCAATAAAAGAAGCAGATAACCTTATCAGTATTTCCTTGTGTCAGATCGTCGTCTGAGGAAATAAGCATTTGTATGAGCTTTTATAAAACTCTGTTTCTTCAATAATATTGCTGAGTATATAATGGGAAATGAAAAAAGGAGATTGCATATGTAATGGAAATTTTCTGATTTGTATTCAAAATGCATGTCCACAGATACTTTGCAATATTTACCAGTTCTAGTGAACAGCACCTTGTTTCTCAATGCTCTGTAAAAAAAATGACCCACAAGCAGCTTGCAATAAATTAATGATCCATAAATAAGAAATATGTTGCAGGGTTTTTTTACAAAAGTTTCAACTGAGATTTTCAAGAACACATAATAAATTTAAGGTTTTAAATATTTACTTGGGCATCATAGGGAGTGATTTATTTCTTTCTACAGTAAGTGTCCTGTTGGTCCTGGTGATGTCAGAAAGTTTCCCCTGTGGGAATTGTGTGAAAGCATTGGCACCAAAAAATTATGTGTTATTGCAATAAAATTCCTGGTAATCTTACTACTGCAGGTGCCGTGAGTAGAAAATTTAATACAAAGGCCAGCAAAGCTTATTGGTACAATGATGATGAAAGAAGAAAAGTATTTCATATATTTATAATGTTTTTTGCAGCATGATTTCTTAGGGCTTTGTAAGGGAATTTGGATCACAATGTCACTACCTAAACAAAGCAGAAGTAGCAGCACCATTCAAGAACACAAAATTAGTTGTTTTGGAATCAGGAATAAAGAAACAATTCTGTTGTCTGTATGTCCCATGTTATTGCAGGTTACACTGCTAGATCTGAGAGAATAAACCACTTGTTTACCTGATTTATTTTTTTGGTGGTAAAAGTATTCAGGATAGCTTGCTCCTGGAAAAGTGAGTTTTGCTACTATTTTGTATATCCACTGTGGAAATTTAAGATTCTTGTGTAGCTACTGGATCTCATGGTCTTTCTGAATTATGGTATGTAACCTGTGTGCACTTTTAATGATGATTTAAAATCTACCTAAGCTCAGCTCTTAAGGTCAAGTTTAACCAAGCAGACTGTACTAAAATTGCCCATGCATTTATTTTCTGGAGGTGATCTAAATAGAATCATGGAACTGTAGAATATCCTGAGTTGGAAAGGACCCACAAGGATCATGGAGTTCAACTCCTGGCCCTGCAAGAATCCCACCATGTGATAATAATCCTTTTCTTCAAAGGAAAACGCAGATGTTTCTCTTCTGAATCCCATGGTTATTTCTACATAAATTTTCAACCTTTATTTAAGGAAACCATCTATAATCTCTTCGGTTCTTCCCCTCTTATTTTTCCTCCTTTCTGGCATATTTCTCACCTACTGAAAGCAATATTGCATTTGTTTACTTGTTCTAGGTTAATGATGATAAATTCGGTCTTCACCAATGCCAGTTATTAGAGATCAAAAACATTCTTTGGTCCATAATCACTAATTATGAAATAATGTTGGAGAATTCAACTAAACCTATTTACACATTCTAAAAAGTTTCAAAAGCCTCAGTTGTTCCAGGACAATCTCCATTTCAAATCTTTCCAAAGCAATTCTCTTTATGGCCTACGTGTCTTTACAGCCAATGAAAGGGGATGATGGAATGATCTCCAAGTCACACCTCTTCCTTTTTCCCACGTTCCTTCTATTTGACGTGAGGAAAGTCATATGAAAAAAACCTTATGGTTTGCTATGACACTTTAGAGCCAGATACTATCAGCTTAATTTTCCCTGGGAATGTTCACTATGTCCATTGGTTAAGGCAGGTGGTATTCCCTGTGTTCAGATTGCAAGTCTGGACTTTGTCAGTGGAAAGCCATAGGTACTTCCACAAAAGAACATTTAATTTTGATGACTAAGTAGACTGTGAATATCCACGAACAAGTACTTGTCTACGTTTCAAAAAACCTCTTTCATAGATTCACATGGGATTACAAAGGAGTAGGAACACATTCAATGAAAAAAAAAAAAAAGGGGTTATAGAATTTGTTCAAGGTATGAGGAATATCCAATAATTTTCCAAAGTATTTCATAGAAATTTTTTATTTTTATCTGTTTACTTCCCCAGGGGAAATGTTTGTGACTATTCCAGTTTAAATTACTCCCTGACAATAAGCAGGAAGTTAAAAAGAAGGAAGTTTTGCATCACTTGCACATGCGTGTTGTGCTCAGCTCAAGTCATGCCAATAAAATTCCACACTATCTCGTCATGTGCATAGTTACAAACTAATAGAATGGAATACAGGGGCAGAAGCTGACACGGAAACAGAAATGGAAGACTCTAAAAATATTTTACTGTACTGAGATGGCTTTGGGAAGACAGTGGAAATGAGTTGAGCAGAGGCTGTTCAAAGTGACAGCTTCACTGATGCTGGAACCAGAATCAACTCAGGCAGCATCAGCCACTTTTCAGTCATCTTCATGATACCCATGTTGATGATTTTTATTCCTAGGGGGTGGATAGTTAATCTGTCCTATCCATTGTGGTTAGTTCCTATAAATGATTTTAGCAGTTTCTCTGTGACTCATAATACATGGAAAACCAATGAATTTTTATTTAAATTTCTGTTCAGATTCAGTTGAAAAGTATGCATTTTAAGTGAAAATAAAGAATCATTGTCTACAGGTTTGACAGAATCACAGAGTCTCAGAAGATCATCTTTTTCAATCCAGCTCACTGGCCACTTATCCAGCTTATTCTTGGTCTCCTTGACTATGGTGGTTATGTCAGATGGCACCCAAAGTTTTTTTCCAAGTTAAAATAAACAATATCTACTGATCCCTTCTTGTCCATTGAGCCATTCACATCAATGCAGATGGCTATCAGGCTGGGGAGGAATGCTTTTCCCTTTCTAAATCTGTGCTCACTATACCTAATCACCTTCTTGTCCTTTATATGTTTGCAAGGGATTTCCAGGATGACTTATTCCATCACCCTTGCAGGGATCTAGGACAGGCTGAGCAACCTGTACTTCCCTGGATTCTCATTCTGGCTGTTTCTGAAAGATTAGAGTGAGATTTGATCTCTTCCAGTCCTCAGGGATGGTCATGACCTTAGAAAGATAGTTGAGAATGACTGCACAGCTGCCTCAGTACTCCTGGTATATCTTGTCAGGTCTTCTGAACTTGAATATGTCCATTTTCCTTAAAAGTTCCCTAATCTGATCCTCCTCCCCTGACAGGGATTCTTCCTTGCTTCAGATTTTCCTTTTGATCTCTGAGACCTGTGACTGCTGAAGGCAAATCCTACCAGGAAAAATCAAGACAAATGTGGCATGTGCTTCCCAGCTTCTTCCGTGTCATCTGTCACCAGGTCCCCTGCTCCATTCAGCAGCAGACCCACATTTTCCCTGGTCTTCCTTTTGCTGCAGATGTGTCTATAGAAGCCCTTCCTGTTGACCTTTACGCCTTTAGGGAGAATCAACTTCTATGTGGGCTCCTAGCCTTGACCCCTTCGTGCTCTGACAGTGCTCACTGGGTACCCATATATGCAAACTGATTGCAGCTATCATTTGCACCATTCTATTTTGATTATTTTCATAAATTCAGACCATATCATGTCTATGAATATGAAACATTGTTTTTATCATGATTTATTAGGATACTGACGTCATAAGCAGCCCTGGGCAAGAACTGGATATTCTGCTTTACACAGTTAGTTCTTTTTGGTTCTTCCAAAATGGCTTTTCTATTAAGTGAAACTGTAAAAAATAATGTTATGAGGGCATCAAAAAAGCTATCACTGAAAAATTCTTTTATTTTGCCTTTCCTAAACTTAATATCCTTCTACACAACATTTCTTGCTTTTTAGAAAGCAATTTCAAATACAGAGATGGAAATATTCCATTCTGAGAGATTAGGGAAAAAAAAGTCAATGAGACTGACAGTTAAAAAAAAAAGTCTTAATTTTTGATGATAATGGAATTGTCTTTCATATATATATATATATATACACACATATATATATGAAGAAGAAAGCCAAGGACTGTAATAACTGTGTCCCAAATAATAATTTAAGAATAAAAACAGCAGAGTTTTCTTCATGTTCTAATAAGCTTCGCTTTTTTCATAAACTTTTCAATCCCTTTGAAGAAAATTAACAGTATAATGCAAAAGCACAATGCAACAATTTATTTCCATATATACACCTGTATAGGGACCTAGTGGTATAAGCATCAGTATGCCAGGAATTACAGGTATAAATATAGGTATATGTATAGTCTTTTCTTATTGAAAAGAAGGGGTTTTTTTCCAAGTACAAAAGCATCATCCTCTAACCTAATTCCTGAGACACTGTAGAACATAATAAACAAGGACTGTGCCTGCAGGGAGAATTTCTTTTCATCCCAACTTTCCATGTCTTCCTAGGGCATGTCGTCTTCCACCTCAGAAACTTTCCTTGACTCTCCCAGTTTTCCCCTCCACATTCATGCTTAATCCATTCCCCACGTGCACTGCACCCTATGGCACTTCTTTTGCCTCCGTCGCAGAGGTTCATAAGTCACAGTCTTTAAGCAACTGTTTTTCTCAGGCATGCCCATGCAACTGACATGTCCTGCTTGGGGGAGTATTTCTTCCTTGCATGTTTTATAATGCAGTTTCAATGATTTTGCCATTTTACAGCCTTTTGCCAAGTGCTCTGTCTTTTCCAGTTGTGTTACTTGCACCATTTGTCAGACTGGGTCAAAATAAAGCAAGGACTTTTGGGGCCATCCCAGATTGCAATTACTGGTGCCAACAAAGGCTCTTTTCTTGTTCTTTTTGGTGCAAGTTTAGTTTAAACTTTCAAACTGAATCAGAAGCAAAGGTGTATCTTTTGATATTTGTTTATTGAATTGTCCTACTGATCTCAGTTTAAGGGTCCCATGAATTAATTCCATGCAAGGGTACAAGAAGACACTTGAAATGCTGCAGTAAATTGAAGACAAAAGAAACTGTTGAACAGTCTGTTTTGTAGGCCACATCCATGTGTGAAAATATAGATCTAGTGGCTAAAAGATTTTTTTTCATTTTCTGTATTAAAAGAATGGAATGGAATAGAATAGAGTAAAATAGGGTAGAATAGAATAGTCCAATTGTAATAGACCTACAATAGCCATTTATTCTATCCCCACATTAGGAGGTTATTCTGAAAGATTTGCACTGAGGATAAAATCGGACTGAATATAGAGTGAAACTGAAAAGGATTTAAGACTGAAAAACCTTGAGTGTTTTGCCTCAGTGGTTCCCAACCTGCAAAACATACCTCACCAGCACAGTGCAAGCACATCATGGACGAGACAGTTTAGAGCCTCAGACAACACTTCTCATCCTCTGGGATGATGCTTTGAGCAACTGCACCATGTCCCTCAAACCTGGAGCTCTGGGAAGCACTGACACAGCCTCTGAAGACAATCAACCAGGTTCACAGAGGTCATAGTATCATAGAATCACAGAATGGTTTGGGTTGGAAGGAACTCTAACAGTCATCCAATTCCAATCCCCTGTCATGGACAGGGACAGCTTCCACTATCCCAGGTTGCTCCAAGCCCCATCCAACCAGGCCTTGGACACTTCCAGGGATGGAGCAGCCACAGCTTTGCTGGTCAGCCTGTGCCAGGTCAACCTCACCAGCCTCACAGGGAAGAATTTTTTATGAACATCTAATCTAAACCTACTTACTTTCATTTTGAAGCCATTCCCCCTTGTCCTGTCCCTCCATGCCATTGCAAAAAGTCTCTCTCCATCTTCTTTGTAGGATCCCTTCAGGTACTAGAAGGCTGCAATTAAATCACCCCAAAGCCCTCTCTTGTCCAGGCAGAACATTTCCAATTTTCTCAGCCTTTCCTCACAGGAAGTGTCCATCCCAGTGATCAACTTGGTGGGCTCCTCTGAACTCTCTCCAGCAGGTCTATGTCCTTCCTGTGCTGAGGAGATCTATTATTTCCATTCCAATGTTGTATATGCTATAGCAGATCATCTACCCCTTGTGAGCATCAGCAGCACAGGGTTGAGGGGCATGGAAGAGCAAAGGGAAGGAAAATAGAGCATCTGGTACTATATATGCTATTTTTTCCCACAACGATCTCAGCCACAGAAACACTGAGAGTCATTAAAATATGCATTTCTGTGTTGTTTCCTGGCCTTTGCTGATCCTGTCTTGAATTCAGCAATTGGAAACCTCAAGACACCAGCACTTGTTTCTGCACTATTATTATACCCCGATAGGTCACATCAAGATGAAAATGCTCCTACTTTTAGTTTCCTGTTGTTAGTCATCCTCTTGTATCTTATCAGTGCTATTTGTAAACCTCAAAATATCCATACATCAGTCTTTTTATTTACTTTCTAAAATACCAATGATGTTGTTTTCCTTGGCTGTGTATCTGTTTGCTTAATTAAAAAAAAAAATAAATCTTTTGTCTGGAAAATACTTCTATGGAAAATGGAGATCAAACTGATCTAAGATGCTCATGGCCTCACCTGTCTGTGTATTGTTATCTAAAGAAACTAACTTAAGGGGTCTGAGTCAAATTCTTTGAAGAGATCTACAGAGGTAGAGATTTTTTTTGACACACACCTGTTCCCTGACTCACTGCAGAATGTCCCACAGAATAGGTTCACTTAAGGTCCCTTTGTATCTGAACCTTTGTGTCCCAACATGCTGATCTGTCCTACTGCATTTCAGAGTCGAACATTTCACAAAGTTCTAAAGATCACTAAAGTCTCCTTAGTTAGTGTGAATGGGATTTCTGTAATTCTTCCAGGTAACAAGTGGCAGGATGAGAGGAAATGGCCTCAAGTTGTGCCAGGGGAGATTTAGATGGGATATTTGGGAAAATTTCTTCATTCATAGCACTGTCAAATCCTGGAACAGGTGCTCAGGGAAGTAGTGGAGTCATCATCCCTGGAGGGATTTTAAAGATATGTGGATGGTGCACTTGGGGACATGGTTTGCTGGCAAACCCTTCAATATTTGACACTGTTGAAGCACAGTAATGTTTGCAGACCATAGACTAAGATTGTTACTCTACAGCAATTTTCCCAGAAGCTCAGGGGTTTGGAACAAGATGAACTTTAAGGTTTCTTCCAACCCAAACTGTTCCATGACTCAATGAAAATGGAAGGTAGAAGTTCAGTTACTGCTTTGATAAATCTGCTTTTGACGTTCTGCACACTAGACAATGATTTTCCAACATCAAATATGAGAAAGGGATGGTAAAGCAACCCTCAGCCCATGTTTATGCAGTTCTTTGAAGCCGGAAAATGCTTCTCCATGCTTTTTCTTTTTCCTTTTCTTTTTTCTCCCAAATTCTGGCAGACATTTAAATGGGACATTTTCCCCCAAAGCGCTGTTTTAGCCTTTTATTTTACACAGATAAATTAGACATTTTCTTCCATTCTCTAAAAAAAAAAAAATAATAATTAAAAGAATAAAAATGTCTGATTTGATTCCTAATATGCAGTGAAAGCTTAAGCTTGCTAATAATTGCTAATATACTACTTAAAGCTTCCTCTGACTCACAGCCAACTGCAGAGGGCAAGTCAAAACAGCCTTGGATAAATAATTAAAGCATTTAAACATGTTGGGTTTATATTTTGATCCTAATCTTTAGCTGGTATAAATCTGCCTAGCTCCATGTAATGAGTGGAGCTGCAGAAAAGGAAGACTGGTTCTTATTTTCAAGACTTCCCTATGTTGTGAGTAGAATTTGTACTTATTGATATTTCTAATTCCTGTTATTTATTTCTCACTGACTGATAGTTTCTGAAACATTTTTTGAATGGGAATAAACATACATTATAACCCTTTGATTTCTGTACCTTCTATAGATGTAAATTCAGAGTGTGCTGGAGTAGACATTATATTTGTAGACATGGATCTGTATCATATAACTTTGTCTTCTAGACTAACACACAGATCTGAGCTAGACACCATGGGCTCCTTTTAGGATCAGTTGTGCTGAAAAGACGCTTCAAAGATTTAATTCACCTTTCTTCTGTCTAGCATCTAAAATATTTCAGAGACTCTGAGGTCCAGAAGCATCTGTTTCTGGATGCTGACTATAAGGGAGAGAATACAGATAATTAAGACATTAATTTTATTACTGTCTCTAAATAAAAGTGAGGTGAATCTTTTGCCATCAAAGAAGCTTGTCAGTTTAATTCACTCCAGTTTACACAAGGCCTTTGCACAAAAGGGTGTAGCTTAAAGGAAACTTCACAGTTCACCAGAACAGAGAGACAACTGATGCAAAACTGTGCTCTCTCAAACTGACTCTCTCAAACTGGCTGCACAACAGGCATGTTGCAACTTTCTCCTCTTTCTCTTTGTTTGCCTCCTTTCAAAGTTTTTTTTTTTTTCTTTTCTTTTTCTTTCTGTAATCAAAATTAACATAGTTTCACCCACATTTGTCGGGTACCTTGAATACCAGTTTGGAATTCCCAAGCTCTGTTGTACCATAACAATTTGTAAGGGTAGTGGTCAAGTGTGTGGATTATGGACCAGACTCAGACAGCTGACAATGGCATCCCATTATCCCACAATTATATCCTCACTGCAGGAGCACAGCAGTCTGGCAATGGCCAGAAAACAGCCAAGACTCCTTGTTTTGCCTTGCCTGCTAATGTTGACTGCCTATTATTATTGTTGTCTGGGGGAGAGGTGCACTGGATAGCAGAATGTTGCTCATAGGAGCGACTTTCTTGTGATCTCCACCATCTGGGTAGAAGCAGGATCAGAAAATTCAGATCTCCAGGGCTTTTAATTCCATCTTTACCCTTCCCATGCTGCCTGAAAACCCCAAGTCTTTACAGAGGCAACGTTCAGTTTTCCCTGCAGTCCTCTGAGTATTTGAGATACTTGTGCTGTGATAGCCTTAAGGGGAATGTATCAGCTGCCAAATGGAGCTGTTTTTGCTTTAGGGCTCCACATACTCCTGTTGCTTAAATTGTGGCCCACAAGGAGAACTCAGAATCAAAATAAAACGAGATAGGTCTGCTACCTTACTGGAAAGTTTAGATGCCTTAAGATAGTGGGTTCAGAGGACTGTTTTTTTGTTTGGCAATGATCATTCTTCATTCAACATTGCGTATCTTTGATATGCAAGAGAGAAAAAATTAAAGGATTTTAGGAATGAGGCCAATGTAGTTTGATCAGTATAACTGTAGGTTTAACCAAAATACAGTGAACCTTTGGTACCAGTTATGCCAATCAGAATTATAATGTTTAGGGATAATCTAAATAGCATATCTGCTTTTTTGTGCAAACACATACATCACTCCTCCCAGACATCTCTGTTCCACTGTCCACCAAAGGGCATAAAAACATGCACACAGGAATTGCATCATTTCTGAATAGTTCTCATACCAGTTGATGAAATCCAGCAAAGCACATCTGGATCTAAACCCAGAAGTCTATGTTGGCCTGGCAGACAAACAAAGTTATATGAGATGGATACAAATTAGAAAACATAGTTGTATCTACTCTGGCATGACCTGAATTCACCTCTGCAGCAGATACAGAATTGAGAGGATGTAATGGAAACATTAGGTTCATATTTAACAAACCCTCTGGAGATAACTGCATCCACCCACCATTAATAAAAATCCTCGTTGAAATCTCAGATGCATTTATTGTCAATCTTTGGCAAGTGGAATTGTAAATACAAGGGGTCTGAAATTTAGAGAATTATGGTTTCTGAAATCTCCATTTTGTGAAAATATCTTAAATGTGGTGTTTTTTCCCTCATATCTGAGTGTCTGTAACCTTCTACATATGTATAGGTATAGCCTCAAGAAGTAGTTTAGTAGACAGACGTAGACACTGATCCATAGAATCATAGAATGGGTCGGGTTGGAAGGGACCTTAAAGTTCACCCAATTCCAACCTCTCTGCAAGTGATAGGAACACATGGAATTCTGTGTTTCTCTTAGTCATCTATACAATTACCAGCTGTTTAAGCTTCCATTACAGTCATGGATACCTCATTAATATTTAAATCAAAGATGACCAGAAGGTGGTTCAGCTTGCTCTTAAGCAAACACTTCAATTTGGACAACTGATTCTCTATTTCTGAACTCAGCGGATTACATTGCTTTGATTTCCACTGAATATTGTGAAAGTTTTTTTCTCTTGTGGTCACCTACAAAGGGCTTAAATTTCTTGTATTAACATTGGCTTTTAATGCCATTTTAGATGTGGATAATGGTCATGACACAGGACCTGTGGGAAACTGGAACACAGATATACTATCCCAGGACATCTCAAATAGCTCTGAACATGGATGTTTAAATATTTGAATCATAGATCTGTATATACGGGTAGTCAAGCTGTAAAGTTCTATTCTTCCTGTTGTCTCTTTAACCACCCAGAGCAGAAGAGCCCCAGTAAATGCTACCCATAAAGAAAAAAAAAAAAAAAAAAAAAGAAGATAAAAAGAGGGCGAGAACAGTTAGAGAAGAGACTGATGAAGATATAACAACAATATTCAAATACCAAGAAATCAGATATCAAGAGGAAAAAGACGACTGTTCCTCATATTCAATGAGTATGGGAGAAATACTTACGAACATAAACTGCAATTGGGAGTCTAATGAAATAGATCATTGAAAAACAGAGTGGATCACCTCAAAATGTTGTAGTATGTCCATGCCTGGAAGCTTTGGTGAACAAGTAGAGGACATGGACTGGATTTCCTCTGGAGGCCTCTTTCCAGCCCCACTTCTAATGATTTTATGACTATTTTTCTGTGCTAGGGAATTGGAAAATGATATCTCTGGGTAGAAATGGACTTACCCCCATAACACAGGCCTCCTGACACCACAACAGAATTTTAAATGAGGAGCTAGACTGTCTGTAGCTCTTTAATAGGGCTTTGCTGCCAAGGGGCCCAACATATTTCCCATAATGAGGCAAGGGTAGGAGGAGAGAAGAGGGAAATTCCTTCATTCTTTATATTTCCATAGTATTTTGTAATTAATTTGATGCTTTTACAGAGAATTAATTGGTTTTTGATAATGAAATAGAAAGGACTAACCAGACACTGGCAAATTAAAAAAAAAAAAAAAATCACAGCCTAATAGTCCCCCACGTCAGACTGATAATGCTGTCTCCCTCAGGTGCTTAAGGGAAAAACAGCCCAAGAGAAGACACTGTGAAAGTCCTTGTCAATTGAAGGGTTAATCTGCCTTCCTTCCCCATTTCCCTGCTCCCTCACAACTAAAGCTAAGCAGATTAATTAAAACTTAAAAGGATTCTGATTTAGTTACGAGTCAGAAAGTGAAGTGCTGAAGCCTCATGCCTATAATTCATCATTGCAGAGTAACACTTGGACAGGCCGAGCTGTAATTACCTTATGATGTACTGTGTTCCCTGCAATTCTTCACAAAACCTCCCTTTTAGGTTTTTCCCTGCCTTTCTTCCTCTCCCCTCTCATCTCTCCCTACTTGAAGGCATTTAAAAGTGGTAAATATTAATTTGTAGGGAGATGACAACTGTGGGTCAAGCAGGAGGCTGATGGATCAGCTCTATAAATTCAACAGGTATCCTCTCCACTTCATCTGTCATCCCCTGGTGAAACAGAAAGCCATTCTACAATATTTCTACTTAATATTTCATTTTTTTCTGAATATATTATCAGTGGAAAAGCAGTTAAGCAGAGGGGGAGGTGGGGAAGAGAACCACAGTCATCAGTATCTCCCCATTCCCCTCAAAGTACTAGGAAGTGGAATGAGTTGGTAATTTTCCACCCACAGCACTTAAATTTCTGCATTATTTACTATAGGAAATAGCTAATAAATTTCTGTTATCATATCTTTAAGACATCGAACCCACAGATTCTAAGCACAATTTGTTCTGTGTGGAGACCCATCCAACCTGGTCTGGATGGGGCTCTGAGCCACTTGGCCTAGTGAAAGGTGTCCCTGTCCATGGCAGAGGATTAGAATGAGGCGAACTTTAAGGTCCCTTCCAGCCCAAACCATTCTGTGATTCCATGATTCTGCGAGATCTGGTACAAATACTATACAATTAGTTGAATGTCCTTAAAAATATGAGAATGAAAACACTTGCATGTCATGCATTAGTTCTTTTCACAGAGGTGATTTTCCATCCATGGATTTGACCCTGACCTTTGGATTTTGGTACTGAACTCCAGTGAGAGCTTTCATATAGGTTGCATCCTTGAATACACCTATAGAATCATAGAATAACTTAGGTTGGAAATGACCTTTAAGTTCCTCAAGTCCAACCCCAAGAACCCCACCACGTGTCTGAGACTATTGTCCAAATCTTTACTGAGTTCTGTCAGGATTGCTATATCTTAGTGGCTAAAACATTCCATGAGGATGTTGATTTATTGTTTCCTTTATTGGAGGAAACACCTGTTTGCTACATAACTTTCACTTTAGGGTTGGGAGTTTGGGAACACTCAGTCTGGGGACACCTAAATATGGAATAAGATCCCTTGGCAAAGGGATCACCTCTAAACTCTAAGTGACCCTTGTCTTTAGGTATCCACCTTCAAAAGGTTTGCTACAGGCTTATAACAGCTGGCAAAAGCAACACAAAAAAAATCTCACTGGATGTCTATCGGAGAAAATCCCAGTTCTTTTACAATTACACCCAGTCTTAAATGCCAATAGCCTCAGCAGGTCAGATCTGCAGCAGCAGAGCTGTGTCTAAGCAGGCAGCCTGGTGCAGAGATCAGCTTGGTTGTTTCATCTAAAGCACTGGGAATCGAGATAAATGCAAGGAGCTGGCAGATAAAACACGACATACAGTGATCTGCACAATTCCTGAGTGGCAGCAGAGAACAGGCACCCTTGGGTGACTCAAATACACTAGACACCTCTATTACTGGCACTGTAATAATTACACCAAAGGAACAATAAATAAATAAATATATCAGTAAACCAGGCCAGCTGGGTTCCTGCTGCCTTTTTTGGAGATTTAGGCATTTGTGTGCAAATCTCTCAAAGCACTCAGTTCAGATTACAAAGTCGTTTGAAATGCAGTGACTCCCAACCACTGATCCAGAGGTGGTAACATCTCCCAGAAGTCCCGAGTTAAATCTGTCTGGCCCCTGCAGATGTTCAGGATACCTTTGGCATCTCAAATTACACTTGGGGTATCCATGAGACACCTGAACTGAGTCCCTAGTGCTTGTCAGTGACAAGAAGACCTTTGCAAATCAACTCAGGCTGCATAATTCAAGTATGAAGTGGTGGTCTGGAGCAGTAAATTCAACCACGGCCATTTTAAGGTGGATCGAGAGATTTTAACTCATATAATGATTTTCATTTTCAATGATAAATTGAAAAGAAAAAGTTTTTTCAAGGAAAGATTTTTCAGAATAAATAAGGAGACAACAAAAATACAAAATGTGGATGGATTTTTCAAGTCTGGGATCATGTGGGGATTGGCTGTATGAGAACAGAGGTGTATAAACTCAGTATATTTAATGCTGCAGGTCTATAGATCCACTTCATAAGTTTTACTGCTCGTTTACAATACAGAATCTCCTATGTGCTGGTGTTGAGTCCTTACAAATTCCTTTTTTTACAACTAGCAACCCAAAATTCACTGTTTATAAGATCAATTATTTATTTCCCATTGTTAATAGTTTTGTAAAGCAGATTTGTTGCTGGGTTTAATCTTTTTTATCTTCAAACTTTTCTTCCTATAAGAAGAAATTTTGCAATTTCTAGATTTCTTTATAGTCACAGAGTTTTCATCACAGTAATGCTATGATTTTTATTTAGATCTCTAAACAACAGTAAAAAGGAAAATCAAGAAATCCAGTACATGTGTTCAGCTTTTATAATATAATTTCTTCCAATTTCAAGGGAACCATTCCCACATATACAGTTGACCCTGCATAATACTTGATGAAATGCATCTGACTTTTTCCTCTTATAAACTTGGGATCACTTTTTGAGGCCGTTTACAGGGCTGTGCACTTTGTCAGGGGGTGGCTCTGCTATCAAGACTGCTTTTTGCCAACATCATAAATGTTACTCAGATTTGACTGATTTATATTATAATGAGAGATTTATTTCCTGCCAGGGTTCAAGAAGCATTTGACAATACTCTCAGGTATATGGTGGGATTCCTGGGGTTGTCCTGTGCAGGTCCAGGAGTTGGACTCAGTGATGATCCTTGTGGGTCTCTCCCAACTCAGGATGTTCTGTGATTCTCTGATTCCTTCCTGTGTCTCATGTTTCTACATCTATGCCAGAATGAAAGATGCTCGGGGAGCTCTTTTTTCCCATTGTGACTATCTAATTGTAAAGCATTTTTAACTATTAGTAGTATTGTTACTTTGCTCTGGGCACCTGTGTGTGCCCAGGGGAAAAGTAATTGTCTTCACACTGTGAAATCAGAAGCACTCTCATGGGCTGTGAGTCCTTCTCCAAGTAAGCCATCACTAACCAACACTGACATCAGGGTGTAACTGCTTATTTCTGTGAGCAGTTTTTGTAGGGATCATATCAAAACCTGAGATAATTTTAATTTTATTTTTTGAACTGTGAATTTCTTCTAGGACATCTCATAAATGGAAATATTTTTTTTTTCTTTTCTGTCTAAGAAAAATTTTTAAGAAGTGCATATTGCTGAGTTCAAATCACAATGGATATGCAACCTTCATGTTGGATTTTTCTGCAGTGCATTAGAAAAAGTATTAACAGCAGGTTGAGGGAGGTGATATCCTGCCCCTCTATTCAGCCCTGGTGAGGAACATCTGGATTGCTGTGTCTAGTTCTGGGCTCCTGAGGACACAAGAGACACGGAGCTTCTGGAAAGGGTCCAGTGGAGGATGGCAAAGATGATGGAGGGACTGGAGCATCTCTCTGATGAGGAAGGGCTGAGTGAGCTGGGGCTGCTCAGCCTGGAGAAGATACACTGAGAGGGGACCTCACCCATGTCTGTCAGTACCTGCAGGAAGGGGGCAGAGCATGGACCCGGCTCTGCTCGGGGTGCCCAGCAATGGGACAAGAGGAATGGGCAGGAACTGATGCCCAGGAAGTTCCACCTGAACATGAGGAAGAACTTCTTTGCTCTGCAGGGACCAAGCACTGGGACAGATTGCCCAGAGAGGGTGTGGAGTCTCCCTCACTGAGGATATTCCAGAGCTGTCTGGACACAATGCTATGCCATGTGCTCTGGGATAGTCCTGCTGGAGCAAGGAGGTTGGACCAGATGATCCATTGCAGTCCCTTCCAACCTGACCCATTCTGGGATTCTGTGAGATGTTTGAGATGAAAGGTTTTCCAACAGAACCAGCTCTGGTGGTTGCAATTCCAAAGTCTTCTGACGGGAAAGATCTTACCAAATTATCATGAGCATGTGATGTGCTTCTCATCATGTGGCCCAGCATGGTGCTGCAAAAAGGAGGAACCCACAGGGTTTGTAGTCGATCTTCAGCACCACATGAAAACGTAGGATATGTTTGTAATTAAAAACTATTTCCTCTTACTCTAGGGCTAATATTTTTAGACCAATTCTCAACTGGTTTGTAAAAGAAGATGTATTCAGTAAGATCGCAGACTACATGGACAGCTTTCTGGTCTCCAGCAATGGCTAGCAATGACTGCTTGTTGGGAAGGAGCATAAAAAGAAAAATATACATTCATGTTCCCACATTTGAGCTTTCCAGCTTCCTGCAATCTGTGGCTATGCAATTTCCTGACCTGAGGGTTATTTCTTTGTCTCTCTTAGTCTATGAAGGGTTTTTCTTCCATGTTTATATCTAATTGCTTTTTGAACCCTTGAAAACTTATAACATTCACAACATCCCGTGGCAATGAGTTTCATACTTTTAATTTTGTGCTGTGTGAAAAAGTACTTTCCTTTAATAATTTTAGAGCCCACCTTCAGATAACTCTATTTGATACCTCCTTGATTTTGTATTACAAGAAATAGCAAATAATTGCTCTTTCTTTGCCTCCTTCAAGATTGTCATGATTTCATAGACCTTTGTCCCATCCTGAACCAATTAGTCTCTCCAGGCTGAAGGGATTTATTTTATTTTATCTCCCTTTACATGGAACTCATTTCATACCTTTAAGCATCTTTGTTGTCGATTTCTTATTTTACCATTTTTTCTATATTTATACTAGATGTACCTTATACAGTTATTTACACCAGTTAAAAGACATAACATCATTTTATCTTGCTAATACAGGAACATTTTACAGCCACTTTTGAGTACAAACATGTGAGACTGGGGAGAGTTTGGTTCTCCACAATCAATAAATATTAAGTGGTTCTAACTTTCGGAAAAAAAATCTATTCTGACTTGTGATGAATTCTGAGTTCCATGGTTTTTTTAAAAAAGAGAAATATTTATTTAATATTTGTTTTGATTATTCCATCTGATGCTCCTCAATTTGGTGAAGAGAAAACAATATGTTCTGCTAATGACTATGTTTTTAATGTCTGATGAATTTTCTTGTGTGAGAGAAGGACACAGCTCTCTCAAACTCAGCAGCTGAATAGATCTATACACCCTCAGGCAGAATGTTGCCAGGATAATGACACAGCTAATGTAATTAATTAACCCTTTTGAAGTCTTAATGTTTCAAAATTTCAGGTAATGGTATTTAGGTAGCCATTTTATTTTATTTTATTTTATTTTGACTTATGTAAGATCGCAATTTGATAGCTAAGTGAAAAAACCTTCCCCAAAAGAAAGAAGAAAGAAAGACAAATAAAGCCTGGTCACTATAAATGAAAAAAACAAACAAACAAACAAACAAAAAAACCTAAAAAAACCCAACCAAACAACAGGATACATCAAGAAAACAGAGAATTGTTGAGCTATATAATTTTTAAAATTACATTTACCACATCATATGTTAGCCATAAAAAAATCCCCAACCCAAATGTTTTGCATTGTAAAAAAATAGTAATAATAATAAAAATTGCTTTGGTTGTGAAGCTTGAAACATGGGTTCAAAACTCTCCATGCTGTGGATTGCAAATCACAATGTGACCTTGGCTGCAACACTTAATTGCTGTGCGCTTTGTCCTCTGATCTTTAAAAAAGGGGAACAATATTGGGACAATATCATTTCCTTATCCTTGGTTTTTATCTGTCTCATTTATTCAGGCTGCAAACAGAGCAGGATCGGGCCTTTTTCAATGGTAGGAAGAGCCCTTAGTGCAGGGAAGTTCAGAACTCAACATAAACCCTTTGTTACTGAGGCCTGTGGATGAGATGACACTCAATGCTGATAAATATGTCTGAGCAACGAAGTAATTTGAAGTTGCATTTCAATTCTATTCAAGTTAAATGAGTGAAATGCTGGTTTGATTCATATCAGTGAAAATCTGGAATAATTTTGTTGAGCTCTCGGGAGTCTTTCCCATTTGCATTGAGGTGACAAAAACTTGCATTAATTGCTTTTATTTTTATCTGGGAATTGAAATTAAAGCATGTCTGTTACTTTTAGATTATATTTGGTATCTTTTTCTACTCCATGTAAAAACAGTTTTATGCTGTTGCAAGATGCCATTTGCCATCAAACAATACAGTGAATTCAGTCACAGTATAAATAAAAGCTCTTTTTGAGAGCTACATCTTTTTTTTCTGTGCATTTTTATGTTCTTTAAAGAAGTATTTCAGTTTGGACACCACTTGTGTTTAAATTTGTGATTAGCCAGGTCCTGAACATTAAGAAATCCCTGTGAAGTTTCCTGTTATGCTCAAACCTTTCCCATTTCTCTAATAATTCTTTTTTGTAAATGTAGTTGCAGAACTGGCAGCAAAACTGGCAAAGATACCTGCTTTAGTTTACTTTTCATTTACAATTTTGAAACTATGTCTTCTTCACCGTAAGGTTATATTTTCAATAATTTTAATTAAATATCAAACCTTTCAAATTTATTTTGAAAATGTTAAGGTGTAGGATTTGAACTTTTTCTTTCCATGTAAAATTAAGGGAAAAATAAACAAGATATTTAATAATAAAGATCGATCAAGTCCTAGGTATTTACTTAGAAAAGACATGTTCATTTCAATTTATTTTGCTAAAAAATTGAATAAAATATAAACAAAATAGGAATGCTGGAAAAACATAGTCAACATAGTCATAGAACCTAGAATTCTGGAGAGGTCTGGGTTGGAAGGGACCTTCAAGATCATTTTATTCCAAGCCCTCTACCACAGGCAGGGACACTTTCCACTAGAACAGGTTGCTCCAAGACCCAACCTGGCCACAGATGGGGCAGTTGCAGCTTCTTTGAGGTGTTTTTCTGGAGCTTTTCATACTCCCAAGGCTCCATGTTATCTTGGGAACCTTTCAAGACAGAGATATTGCAGTCACGTAGTAAGACACAACAAAAGGATGATATTTAGAGCCAACCCTGAGTCACACTTTGCTAAAGTGATGTCAAAATGACAAGGGATTCCTGTGGCAGTGGCAAGAGGAACTTCAGAGCTCCTCAGCACCCCCCCCTTGACTGCAAAGCCTTCTTGATGCTGGACAATGAATTTGGCTTAACACTATTTTATATGTTCACCCCTTGCAGTGCAGACTTTATCTGGGCTGATGGATTCAAGGCAGTTCTAAGAAAATCATTCTTCCTTTTGCACACCCACCTGTTTTCTTCCATTTTTTTTTCACCCCTACTGATGTTTGGCCTGTTGCTTTCTCCTCTCCAGGAACATTTAGTACCCCATTGAGGATAATCATCATGATACGACAATTTTTTATATTTTTTAAAAACTGTACATATTTATTCTCCATTACAGAGAGTTATTATATCCTAACACAAAATATCTCTGCACTCATCAAACTGTCTTTATTAGCCCTTGCAAAGAGTGACCCAGAGCTCTGGGAAAGTGTCATATTTTACAATTTTTCCTGAGGTTCCAGGACTCATGTCTCAGATGAGCATCAGTACAGCTGATTTTCAAGCTATATTAAGGAAAAAGCTGACATAAGAGCCAGGTACACTAGCTTTACACCAGCTGAGAGACTCCCTGTGCCAAGGCAGCACAAAGATCCAGTCCTTTGGCTGATGCTTGGAGCATCTTGGAAAGAATCCTATTTCCATGCCTCTTTTTTTTCTGGGAATGAGCATTCCAGCGAGTGTATGTTCAGAAGTGTGCACACGCTTTAGTAGCCCAGAATGCTGGCACTAATCTCTTTTTGATCCTGGTGGCAATATCAGAGTATTAACAGAACCTTTTTAATTATGAGCTTTTAAACAGCCATACTAGGGGAAAAAAAAAAAAAAAAAAAAAGGAAAAGAGATATGCAATATAATCTTGCCCAAATGTTATTTCAATGCCAATAAAAACCAATGAATAGACTGAAGACCTTAGTAAATAAAGCCCTGTTATTTCACTTCGGGGATTGCAATTGTTGGCCAGACTCAGGATTTTCACTGAAAATGAGATTGGTGGTTTTATTTTAGCCTGAGTAGATAATTCACATTGAAAAATAGTTTGATAATTATTCTCATTAGTCAACTAGGACAGAGTGAGATGTAATGGATTTAAACTGTGGCAGGGAAATTTAGGTTAAATTTTAGTTGTTTAAAAAAAAAAAAAAAAGAGAGAAAATATGGACAAGAAAACAAATGCAGCAATTCTGGGAACAAAATAAGTAGCAATAAGACATGCTGCGAAATGCAGAAGGATGAGAAATGACAAACCTTACCAAGGAGGTGTCTTGATTAGATAAAACATTATTTAGGTCTGTTGAAGAAAATAATGCATTTTTTCCTTAATTATGTATTTCCTTTATTTACTTATTTTTTATTTACACCTTATTTGGATATATGAATGTCCAAAGAAAGGCAGTGAAGGTGGTGAAAGGACTAGTGCACAAGTCTGATGAGGAGCAGCTGAGGGAGCTGGGGGGCCTCAGCCTGGAGAAAAGGAGGCTCAGGGGGGACCTTCTCACTCTCTACGACTCCCTGAAGGGAGGGTGGAGCCAGTGGGGGTCCATCTTTTGTCCCAGACAACAAGCAATAGAAAGAGAGGAAATGGCCTCAAGTTCCACGAGGAAGGGCTTAGATTGAATATTAAGAACAATTTTTTCACTGAAAGGGTGATCAGGAATTGGAACAGTCTGCCCAGGGCAATGGTGGAGTCACCATCCCTGATAGTGTTCAGAAGGATGTGGCATTTGGGGACATGCTTTAGTGGTGGCCTTCGCAGTGCTGGGTTAATGCTTTGACTCAATGACCTTAGAGGTCTTTTCCAACCTAGATAATTCTATGAATTTTCTTATTATTTCTCTAAAGAAAAAAAGCCCTGTTTTGGTATTTAGCTATTAAATTATGTCCATACATAACAATATTCTAGCTGTTTCCACAAATCTGAAGGGAGTCAAAGTGAGGGATTGCAAGGGGACAGATATTCAGGAATGGGGCTACAAGGTGGGTCCGTATTTCCATCTATTTTCCAGGAACTCTTGGCATATCTTTATTATATTAGGGTTTACCCTTCAGCCTTATGGATTTTATTGTGGACTTTGTGGTCTCTTTTTTTTGTGAAGAGTAGCAGCCTTATCTAGAACTGACGAATGAGAAGTTATAAATTGAACACAAGGTTTGCTGACTGAAACAGGAGTATTCTAATAGAGCTATTCTGCTCCCCACAGGGTCCTCCATGAAGCCTTGGAATATATTCTCTTCCTGAATCAAGCTGTGGTAATTTTTGAACAGTGAGTCTTTATCCAGAATTCAGATATCTTTTGTTCCAACTACCTCACTGTCTCAGGATAATGCATGAGAAAGAGATCAGGTGCTGTACAAAGAAGCAGCAGGAGGACACTGTAAATTATCCAGCATATTCTGGACACCTAGAAGTCATGGATTTGAGAAACATCATCTGCTAGCATTCATTTTAAAATCACTGAAGGCTGCAAAATTTCTCTATCTCATGGAAATCTAAATAAGTAGCTAGACATGAACACAGGAGTCATCAATAAAGTCTATTTCAGTTTAGCCATAAAAATATTAGGAGCCTACACTTAGCTAGATATTCTGTCTCCTGCAATGAGACACATCCAGGGAAGCATTTCAACTCTGATGTCTTAATCACCTCTTGTAGGTGGGACTAATCCCTCTCCAGGGTTTCATGTGTCTCCCTAGTCCTTAATTAAGGAACCTAAACTGGCAGCTCAATGGCACACCTGATTTGTTAGCTGAGGTAGATGAGACAAAATGGGTAAAAAGGATTATACCAGAGAAGCACCTACAGAAAGAAAAAAAAAAAAAAAGTATTTTTCAATAAAATCCATATTTCTGTATTTCCCAATGCTTTGAGACAAAACAAGGAAGACAGAAAATGAGTTTGGAAACTGATCCATGATATTATGTTCCTCAGAGAGGTGGTGGATGCCCCGTCTCAGGGAGCTTTCAAGGTCAGGTTGAATGGGGCTCTGAGCAACCATGTCTACTGAAGATGCTCATTACAGAGTGGTTGGACTGGATGACCTTTAAAAGTCTCTTCTAACCCAAACTATTCTATGACTCTATAATAAGAAAAATATAAAAAAGTTATTATCCTATACTGAAATTACTACAATGACAGGAAAGCTTTCAAGGCTTTCTGTACCATGTAATCAAGCAATTAAAGCCTTGACCTATCTCAATGAACTCTTGTTTTCTAGAAATAAATTTCCTTGGTTAAACTAGCTGTCAAGACATGGCCTGATGGTCATCAAGGAGGGACTAGATCCCAGGGAGAGTAATTCATCCCATCACAATTCTCATATCTCCTTTAGTTAGATTTTATTTTGTTCTTGACATATCCATCTCCTTCCAACTATAGCAGGAGCACAGTTGACTAGTTCAGACTAAATACCTCATTTTGGTATTAGAAAAGTTAGGTATGATGACCTTTGCCTAGACTGGAAATACAAAATGAATTCTTTTATAAGGACCTAAAATAGCTGTTACTACACTGAATCAACCAGCAGTGATTGATGACTCCTCTTGGACTTATATGAATGTGTCATAGGAACAATATTTTATTTACATCTGAGAACTTGACCTTTCTGAATTGCAGCTTTAATTCAGAGGGAAATAGAATAAAGAGAGAACTCCGAATAACGTGAGTGAAGCACCTCTAGGTCTGTGCTGGGAGTCTTGGAATGGGCGTTGAACGCCTGAGAGCTGAATGAACAGATCTGAGTGTGGCAGCACTGAGAGGGCATAAAAGTCATGTGAAAAGCTTATAACTGGACTTCAGACTATCCCTAATAACTAAATCAAGAATTCCAGTTGAATCTTTTTGTCTAATAATGAAATCAGTTTTTATCCTTTGCACAAGTAAATTTTCCCAGAGTAACAGGAGGTTACCAGAGGCCATCAGAGGCTACAGAAAGGAGATTTTAAATGCTGGGAGGCCCAGAGTGTATTAGATATATCCCAGACTTACTGAGGATAAGTGTAGCATAATTCACAGAGGGATGGCATATTGGTCAGCTCCAAAATTCAGCTCTTCCCCATGAGATTTTCTTTCTATAAGAATGAACTGTATAGACTTTTACTCTTGGTTTTCTACTATTTTAATCCAACTTTACTTAGCAGCTTCTAGTAGCCATTTACTTGTCTTTAATCTATGCATAAACAATAAAAATATTTGAAGATTAGACTTTTTCTGGCAGGTCCTCATAAACTTCCAAATTTATTTATGAGAAACAGTGTAAAAATTGCTAGAATAAACTTTAGAACCTTTCTATTGACTTCTGTGCTGTTTGTACTGGACTTCCATAACTTCAGCTGCTCTTGAGGCATTTGAAATATTGTTATTAGACAGCACAAGGGAAATAAAATGTGTGTTCACCAATGTGGAAATCCTCTGCAGCAGGGCTATGGTAGTTGAAATTCAGAAACCATTCACTTCTGTTAATTAATATATACCAATATATAACTCAAAATAAAGAGTTTGGCATATTGTGTTCATTCTGTCTATTAAAAGCCAACATACACAGTCTTCAGAATATTTCATTAATTTGTCTTTTTAGTGATAGTATTAATAACACACATGTATGAGTTTTCAAGGTAATTGCTTAAGCACATTTCTTGCAACACCCCAGTGAACAAAATTTGAAATAGCCCTCCGAACTAGTTTTAATTCCCAAATGGAAGCAGCTGAGGGTACATCTGCCTGAGTAAATGAAGCACTGCTGGAAGTGGACACAGGCATTAAACTGTAGCCATTCATACTGTTACATATCCAGGGCAGTTTTCTGTGTGGTTTTGTTCCAAACCAACTAGTGTTCTCCCAAATGATTTCCCTGCATATCTGGGGTCTTAGTGTGGGCCAAGAATGATTCCTTTCAGGCAGTTTGGATTGCTTTCATGCTGTTTTGCAGGCAGAGGTGATTCAGTAGTATGCACATACCAGTCTCAGCCTACAGCCCTCAGGACCAGAGAGCAGGTCCTGACATTATTCATTTCAGTAATAAGCAGTTACCTGAAATATTCTACCTTCATGATTCTTCAAATTTAGGAACCTCCAATATCCTGACTGCAGACACCTTTCTGTCTTGAAGCTCTGTTTAAGTCCTATAGTGGAGAAGAACAGCAAAAGCAGAGGAAGAGCTGCTAAACCCAGAGATGATCTCAGTTACATTTTCGCTCTCTTGCATGATGGTAAGGGAATCACAAAACCTGGTAGCAAGTTTTACTGCTTCTGTATCATTTAAAGCAGCATTCCAGGATGGCTATGCCTATTATCTCTGGTATTTTCTGATTTATCAGTGACAAGGATGTTGCTTGGATTTCAGGATTTCCCTCCCCTTGTGCAATAATTATGCTCTGATAGCAGAGCTGAGCTGCAAGTTGAGGTAGTTTGTGATTAAACTTGGGAGCACTCGGAAACACCTTCCTCCATCAGGCAAGAGTAGAATATCAAACAGAGAACAAGCATCATTAACATCCACTTTGAACTGAAGAACAAATTTGATAATGTCTGCACTAATTTGGTATCTCTCTTCACTCTGAACACTCTTTGTAGCACGAGGCGATCATTCCTGTGGCTTGTTTTCTCCTAGAAATCACAGAATAATCTTAAATCAGTAAAGTGTGTGTGTCTTAAGTGAATAATTTGTACTTCTACAACACTTATCATTTATTTTGACACAACTATTGTTTTGAAGCTTTTAGGGGATGTGAAAATTGTTATTAGTACATACAGGAAAAATCCAAGTAAAACTCCAGTACGTGGTAAACTTCTTCCTAACCCGAACTATTCACTCCATGTTAAATTCAGAAGAAAAAAAATTATTTTTCTAACCACATGAAAAAATTCCATTGATTGTCCATGGGAATGATAAAGCACCATTTTTCTAAGCATTCTTTGAGGACGAATAAAGATTATGTATCACTGAAAAAGAAAGAGAGAGATTTTTCAACCTGGACTGTCATTCTTTCCCAACATTTCAATGTTGTCAGTCCAGAAATTTAGATAATAAATTTCAACTCAAGTATTCCTCCCCCCCCGCCTTTTTCCCCTTCTCATTTTTTTTTTTTTTTTTTTTAAAAATTTGGAAACCTCCTACATCTCTGAAAATGTTAATAGGCTAATTATCACTGAGTTAATTTGCAAGTCATATTCCCTCCTGCCCCCACATTAAAAAAAGAAGAAAAAAAAAAAAAAAAAAAGAGGAAGAAATCTCCTCCCCCATTTTATTTTTCGGCAAGTTAGAAAAAAAAAAAAAAAGGCAAGTGAACTTAGCTACAAAATAAGTCAAGGGAAAAATGAAGTACTAATTAAGAAAGCTGGGGTTTTATGCAAATGACTTCTTCACCGAAGACAGTCTAATGAATGTGCCCTGAGTCGATCCGTGTGCGTTTTCGCCAAGCTGACAGCTGGCTCGGAGGAAGGTCAGACAGAATCAAGCATGCACAGAGCATAATCCTTCAGATTGGCAGCTCTGCCCCCTGGTCACTGTTTGATTATCTCCCAAATTGCTGTATTTCACAGAGATAATGATTTTTTATGGTCACAGATTTGAAGACAACTGCTGTATCCTGAGGGTTGTCGTTCTGCAAGGAGACACTGCTGCTTCCTTAGGAGAAGAAGTGGGGGGAAAAAAAAAGTTGCTCTGTCTTTTCACTCCCCCCCTCTCTCCCACTCTCTTTTCCCCATCTCTCCTTATTCTATTTATTTCTTCTATTTATTTTTTTTTTGTTTGTTTATATTGCTGGTAGTCAGGAAGAGCCCCCATTCCTGCCCACCAGGATCTTTGTCCCACTGTGGTGTCGGCGGGAGGAGGGCAATGTGCTGCTGCAGACATTCCCGCGCTGATCCCGGCCACATCTCATGGAGATAACACAATTCTCCAATGAAGTATGAAAGAGCAAACATTCAGGAGCGGAGAAATCGGGGAGGAGGGGGAAGAGCCTCTGAAGGAATCCTGTGCACATGGTTGCTGTTCACCGCTGCTTGGTGACTTGCCGTCCTGATGGCCAGATATGTTGAGCCTCGGGGGGTTGTGAAAAAACATCGTGGGCCTGGAAAGGGGATAAATGCCAGAGGCAAGAAGTGGTGGAGATGGTTTTCAAAACAGGCCAGGTGCAGATGTACAGACAACACAGCATATCCCACGATCCACATCCCTGACTTGGGCACCTGTGGATGGGTTTCCCCTTTAAATCTCAACACCCAAAAAGGGAAATGCTTCTAATGATTTAGATACTTCAGAAAAAAATGGTATTTAGTGCTCTAGGGAGGATTCAGTCTGAGAAACTGTATCCTAAAGAGCTAGTGGTGCACTGCCAGATGAATCGCTTTTTCCTTGGAAAAACATTATCAATAGCAAGATTTGCAATAGAAGATATTTGCAAAGATAGGCAGGGACAGACCTTCTAGAAAAAGAAAATGCAATCTCATGTGTAAGCAAATTATTGCCCTCCCTTGCCTCAAACTATATAAAAATATCTTGGTGGTTTGATCTCTTTATGGGCAGATTGAGGGACCCTACTAGCAGCTATGAATTTATTGATCTGTTTATTTATTATTCTATATTTATTCAATATTTGAAATGCCTACTTATTAATTTAGTAATTTGAATTTCCTTACATATCGGTAGAGGGGATATTTTATGAGTGTGGATGGCTGTTGACTCCCAGAGCAACAATTCTTATGCGAGATGAGTTCTCTCTTTCCACTTAGTGGGAAAAAATCTTAATGCTCAGTCAAGTGTAAATTGATCAGAGGTAAAGTCTCAACACTGTTTCCTTCAGAATTGCAGTTGTAAACTAATTTTCCAACACTAGTTTGAAGGTGTCAAAGGAAGGGGTGTGACATCTTTTGCCTGGGTCAGGGAAAGAAGAAATCAATTCTCTACACACCCATTCTATCCCCAAAAGCTTCATATGGAATGCATGAGCAAACTGGAGAACAAGAAGGGAATTTTGGAAGAATTTTCCTTAAGTATGAAGGAATCATTTTGTTCCCTGGACGTGGACATGAATAAGGAACTTGTAGGAAATAGCAGTAAATTGTGGTAGGGTTGTCCTAAGAGAAAAGAAGATAAAGTTGCCTCATGTCTGTGCACTTGGTAAGTGGAAAGATTGGGTATCCCTGGGACAAAGAGGAAGCTTGTAGATTAGGACTGGTGTGAGGTTCCCGTTTTGCACCTGTAAATCTAGCACAGGGTAAGAGGGAATTTCCATAGGGAAAAAAGAAAGCAAGGTATGGGTTGAGTCAGCTCCAGTGAGGATGTTTCCTTTGGAAAAGATCCTATTTCACAACTGCTCTAACAATAGTGGGATCTCCTTCTGTCCCCATGAGGGTTTCATTTGTGTCTTGTGACTGTTTCAAATCAGACACCTACCTGAGCACCCATCTGAGCTGCTGTTGTAGGAATTCAGCAGGTTGCTTTGAGAGAGAGCCCAGCTGGGGTCCTTTGTTCAGCTCTGGGGTACCCACGACAGGAAGGACAAGAACCTGTTGGAAAGAGTCCAGAATAGTCACAAAGATGTTTTGAGGGCTCTGCTCTGGAGATAGGCTGGGAGAGTTGGAGGTGTCCAGCCTGGAGAAAAGAAGGCTCCAGGAGACCTTTGACCCCCTTCCAGAGCCTAAAGGGGTTCCAAGAGAGCTGGAGAGGGACTCTGGATGAGTAAATAGAGTGACAGGACAAGAGGGAGTGGCTTCAAATCCACAGAAGTTAGACTAGACACTAGGAAGAAATTCATCCCTGTGAGGGTGGTGAGGCCCTGGCACAAGTTGCCCAGGGAATTTGTGGCTGTCTCATCCCTGGAAGTGTTCAAGGCAGAATTGGACAGGGCTCAGAGCAAACTGGTCTAGTGGAAGGTGTCCCTGTCCATGGTAGGGGGTTGGAATGAGATGATCTTTAAGGTCCCTTCCAACCCAAACTATTCTATGATTCTGTGATTCTATGAAATTGCTGCAGCACTGACTGATGGTCCTCAAACAACAGTGAAGACAATAGAAGGAAAATGAGAAAAAAGTGCTTTAGTAGTGAATAGAAAAGTACCAAATTTAGAAATCTGGAAAATCTGGAATAGATGCTTAGCACTGATATGGAAACTCCATCATTATCTCACTCCACATGTCCACTGTCCTGTTACTGGAGAAATATGACATCTACCTAAAATCACAGAAGGGGAAATTACTCTTGCTCCTACAAATAGATGAACAAAAATGCAGTGAACTATTCATGATTCAGGGTGTTCCTTTCTTGTCCATACTGACAGAAACTCGAGCACAGATTGACTTGATCTTTTTAGCCTCTGTCTATTCTTGCTTGAATAGGTTTTTTCCTTTATTATCCTCAATATGTTTAAGGGCTTGCAGGGAAATAATGCAAGAGCCCTCCTGTGGCTGATTTTAACACCTACCAGTCATATTCTTACAGCTATAAGAGACCAATAGTCAAGTGGCCAGAAGTTTCTGCTTTTAATAATGCACAATATCCTCCGAGTTATGGATGGAAAAAGCTGATAATGCTAAACTATCTCCAAGCCTGTATAGAGTTACTTCCTACAGTCAACTCACACTTATTTTTCTAGGCACCACGCTAACATTTTTTAAATTCCCACAGACTGTTGCTCACAATACTATTCTAAGCAAATAGCTCACCCTTGAAACAAGTTTATCTAGAAATTCACCCACAATTTCACATGGGAAAAGGGGATCCAACTAAACCCTCTCTTAGTAGCTCACATGTTTGCTCTCAGTCTTTAAAGCCTGCAATCTTCCAATGTCTGTAGACTATTGCTTCCCCTCAGGGCTCTATGAAGTGCTTTTAATCCCTTCTTTTAAACTGATCCCTCACAAGTCCCCGCTCTTCTCCACATGCATTTGTTCTTTTTTTTTTTAAAGTCATAAAGAAATATCCAGATGGATGAGGTACTCCCACTAAGTTGGATCAGAGCTTGCCACTGAAGAATTGCTCCTCTGCTTAATTATGTAAAGATAAGGTTGAATTGGCAGCCTCAGATCACACTGACCTCACAATGGTGTTTTCTTGACTTTCTAGTCTTTATGTTTTGCATGAACATTATTTTCCTAAAACTTCTTCATTATTCATTTTTAGTTATAGAATATCTTCTTTCGTTAGTGGAGGATTCAGTGCCCTTAAATCAGACTCTGCTTCAAGAGAAGAGTAACTTACCAAGTGAAATAAGCTGTGATGTTCGCAGGGGGCTGAGCTGCCTTACATAGGCAGCACAGGAATGACAGAGTAGCTAAAGTTGTCTCAAAACTGCTGCCTGTATTGACTTGTTCCTCCAGCCAAGCTCTCAGGAGCAGAATTCAGCTGAGAATCTGCAGAGTGATTATCAGACCCCACTGAAAGCCAGAAGACACAAACCAAGATTTAGACTCAGCCAACAACAACAACAACAACAACAAAAACACCAAAAAGACGAGTGTAAGACTCTCAGTCTAAATGAGGGTGTACTTACTTTTCATCTGAATCACTCATGGTAATTCTGGCTGCCTGCCTACCTGCCAAAAACTGGAGAAGAAATCACGCTGTGATAGGATCCTGGAAGAAAATAAATGAAATCCCTCAGGCTATTGGAATATTTAGCATTAGCCCTTAAGAAAAAAATCATTTTTTGCTAACTAATAAAGTGTATGAACAGTGCGAGTCCTGGATAGCTATGGTGGAAGAGATTAAGATTCAGGTTAGTGCTGTCTTTCATGCAGGCTGGGGATTTTTACTGCATTTTTTCACATCACAGATGAGTGCCCCAAGCACCAGCCAAAAGATCTTTCGAAGTGGGTGATCAGCAATTCTTTTCCTGATGCAAGAAACTGCTTCTGCTGCTTCTGTGAGAACAGGTGAATACATTACCTGACAAAATTAATTTTGACAAAATAAAAATTTGTCTACATATAATGATTTAACGAGGAAACTCTTGACTTCCTCTAGCAACTTGTCTTTTTATATCGACTTGATGAAAAATCTGAAGTCTACAGGAAAAGTGAACTCTGTTGCCACTCTTATTTCAGATCTAAGCCACAATTTTGCAAGCACAGCACAAGGAATTGTATATATTTTCAGTAAAAAAAAAAAAAAAATCAAGACAAAGACTTATATTTTGGAAAATATGGAAGAACTGGAACAAACTCCATAATCTGAATGAACCTGTAAGCACCAGCAGACAATGTTGAACATCATTAATTGACAACAACACCACTAGATTAGATGAACTCTTACGAGAAACAGGGAATAATGCTGCAGGACATGATGAATAGATTATCAATCCAAAAGAACTTCTCACTGGTACAACACTGGTACAGAGCCAAAGTGGTAGCAGAAACACTGAAGTCTTTAAATGCTTTTAGGGGTTTTCAGAGCTCATGTCTGAGTGTATCTCAATGAATCAGCATGAATTCTGCATAAAACTAAATAAATTGGAAAGAAACTAAAGTTGGTCATGGGGTGAAAATTGTTGGTCTCACTGGTGAGGAACATCCATTAATACAATTAGTGACCTAATGTGTGGAAGTTTATTGTGCTCATTAATGCCTAGTAACTCAGTTGAAACAATTTATTGATGACTTCCAAAGGCAAAAAATATTGCAAAGAATAGTGAAGGAGTCCAACCATTCCATTCCCTGTGTTAAGGAGGCCTGGTTTTAATTTAAGATGGAGTCTAAAATGAAAAAGGTGTAAATTCACAGTTTTGGAATCACATCAGAACATCTCCCCAACAGTGTATAGTTGAGGCTCCCAGTTAACAGCAAATCAGGTTCCCATTTAGACACTTTGTGATTCCTTGTGCTGTCTATCCTTGAGGTCTAGGGGATTCCCAGCTCAGCCAGGGGAAAGTGTTCCCATCCCTGGAAGTGTCCAAGGCCAGGCTGGACAGGGCTTGGAGCAACCTGGGCTAGTGGAAGGTGTCCCTGCC
>JAWWEE010000105.1:112732882-112769820 GCA_035221455.1 Xenops minutus
TAAAAAAAAAAAAAAAAAAAAAAAAAAAAAAAAAAAAAAAAAAAGGCCCTTTCTTGTGTTAATTCACAAATGATGTCCAGAAATGGTTTGGAAGAAGGTAAATCACATGAGCCAAGAGCAGAACAGGCATCAAGCTACCATTTAACAACAGGAATGACCAAGATCCTTTTCTCATGTTCATATATTAGAGTTTTTTATTTCCTAGTGTAGATGCAGCTGTATATTCATATCATATTATGACCCATTCATGTCTATAAAGCATCACTGCATATAACTGCCAGCCCATGTAGGTCCCAACCACATCAGACCAGCCATGTCTATTGTCATAACACTACAGAAGAGCAGGTTGTATAAGACAGCCCAAATCTTCTAGCCTAGAAAAGATATCAAGCTTTTTTCAGCTCTGTGCCCCTGCTGCTTTCTTAGCTTTAGTGAGCCTTTCATGGTCTCTGGTCTCATGTCCTTTGGGACTTCCTTAATCTCTTCTCTAGCAGTTCTTCAGTTCCTGCCTCAGAGCTTTTCTGCAATGACTTCTTACCTGAGAGTGCCTATTTTACTGTTGCTGTTGAACACATACACTGAAAAGTACATATTAAGTGCTATGAGCTTAAAGTAAGCCATAGATTATCAATCATAAATTCATAAGATAATTTTGATTGGAAGCAACTTCTGGATATCATCAGCCAGCCATCAACACAAGTCCAACTATTTAATTAGTCTGGGTCATGTCCAGTCCTTGTGCCTCAGCTATTTCTTTACCCAGACCAATTCTGGTGGGCATCTACTCTCTGGGTTAGAACATAAAGGCATATGAGGATTTCACTCCATGATAGAAATTTATTGAAGAAGCTGGTGAATTAGTAACACTGAGCAGCGCTGAGAAAGAAGACAGGACTTGCTGACCAGGGAATCGCAACCAATCTGAGATTGCCCATTAGCCTGAGTTTGGGTATATATGAATTTGAAGACTGATATAGTGCACAGTGAATTGAGACTGGACCCTCCATGGAGAAAAGGTGGAGGTGGTGGGTGGTAAATGCTGGCAACACCCTTCAGTACATGTGAGACAACCAGTTCCAACATCTGCACTCCCAGGCTTGGATCCCCAATATCCCAAGGGTTTTGATCTTCAGACCATGACAGAAGGTGTCCATTTTCACTCCTTCCCTCAAGAAAAGTGGTTGGTTTGATAGGGTTGAACGGGGTTTGCATTTTCCTGGCTTATTTGTTTCATTGACCTTTTAACCTGTGCACTAATTGCAAGGGGAGAGAGAGATTTCACAGCAACATGAGTTTGGGTAGAAATCATGAACCAAACTATAGCAGTAGCAATAACTCTGAGTTTACAGACATCCAGAAATTATGAGCACATTGCACTTTTGGAAAATATATTAGGTGAGGGATAGCTTGTGTCCCTGGGGTAAGTGTTCTGCCTCTTTCGTGACCCATAACTCAGGAGTGTGTCAGGCATTAGCACTTTACAAAACATCTTCATTCCCTGTGGCTGAGACAGAACCCAGAGCATGCAGAGTATCTTATTCAGCAGTGATTTGAGTCATTTTATTTTAAACACTAACTCGATGTGGTCAGTATCACAGATGAAGGGAAAAGAAAGAAAAGTGAGGCAGTAGAAGTGTATCTAATTTTTTATTTAATACATCACTGTTGCAATCTGACTTGTTGTACTGTAATGGGAAATTACACACCATAAACCAGTCCAGAGAATGGATCTGATGCATAATACAGGAGCCTGCCTGGAGAAGAATCCATGTCACATAAACCTGTAAATACATACATAGAAATTCAGACACGTACATACATTGGGAAAACAGATTTTTGCACTATGTGTGTAGAATCAAAAAAAAAGGGAACCAAATTGATATGGCTTTTTTAATTTGCCTTAATCTCTGTTTGCCAATATCAGAAGGCATCCCCTTGTCTTTATTTTGACAGTCACTAAAATATTAAAACACAAGAGTTCTGTTGATACAACCTGAAACTGCTCCTGTTCCAGGGAAACAAGTCAGTTGGTTTTTAGCATCTAATGTTACTTCCCTGATCTTTCTGGTGCCAGGAAAACAACAGCACTTCAAAGAAAGCCCACTATTAGTTTAAGTTCTGAGGGAAGGTAAGTAATTTTTAGGTTCACACATCAAATAATCTTAGGATGATTTTGCCATATAAAACATATAATGGATTATATATGTTATTTTATCTATATATCTAAATGTATCTATTTATCTGTATAGATATGTATGATAGAATAATTATCAGGATTTTCAGAATTGGATCTGGAAGTTTTTTCTTAGAAAAAGCATTAATATTATCAGTGCATAACAAAATATTTCATATTTTAATTTTTTGGGATGGTGCATATTTGTAAGGAAAAAACTAGAAACTAAAAATAATGCTACCTTATTTTTTTTTTCTTCTAACTTAGAAGAACCTTCAATTTAAAATAATATGGAATTAACATTTTACAGGTTTAAAATCAATTCAATTGGTCAGAAGTGAAATATTTGTTTGTTAATTTAAGTAAAACTGTTCAGTGTGGTTCAGCCTATGTAAAGAGCACCTTTCCTTTTATTGTCTCAATACATTTTCCTCAGACATTTTTCTTTATACCTATATCAGCAAACTGCCAGCCCTAACTAACCTATTTCACACTTTAGACTTCGCATAATTCTCCACTTTTCAACACATTTTAATGATTGAATTATTTTTATTATTGAATTGTCAAATTATTTTCATTTACTGAACTCAAACTTGAACATTTGAGGAGTCTGTGACTTCCTGACAAGACTAGGAAATGTAAAGTATTCAATGATAAGGTAGTTAAATTTTCCTTTTGCACAAATGCATCGTAGTTTATCTATTAGATCAAGGCATCACGGCTTGGCATCAGTAATTAACACCAAGGTTTCAGCAATTAACAAAAATTTACCCTTCTTTTTCCTGCAACAATTTTTTAAGGCATTTTTACCTCTAAATGTACTCTCAAGAGTTGTCTGTTTTGAGACAGAAAACAAACCAAAGCGAAGCAAAAACAACAAAACAAGCTTGTTTTGACAGCGGAAAACAACATATTTTTTATTATTCAATGAGATGAATATTTTCCATAAACATTCTCACTTTGAACAAAGAGCCAATTTCCATTCAAAGCTGTTTAAAGGGAAAATGTTCAGAGCAGTCTAAGGAGCCTTAGGTGACTGCGTTTCACTGATGGGTGAAGCGAATGCTTAGGAGATGTCATGTTCATAAAGCTTTACAGGATCCTTGGGAAAGGCAGCCACTTACTAAATATTAAGGGCTAATGTTTAACATTATTTTATCTTTGCCTTTTTCATTTCCTTGTTTTAAATCAGAGCACAGAGAAGGAATGTGCTCTTATATGTGAAAACTGCTGGGTTCAGATCATGCTGGGACTGTGCAGAAATGGAATATCTCAATATCTCAATTTATCTGTGAAGAGATAAACACAAGCTGGATAGATCAGTTATGACACTGTCATATCAACAACAATCAAGGGGCAGTAGAAGATAGAGGATCTTTAATTTTAAGTTATTAATTTTAATGGCACGCAGACTCCCATTAATCTTCCTTACACTGCCTGTCGTCCCTGGCCTTAATCCCACAAGTGCTAAAGTTCATCTCCAGTTTACTCAGAGAGGCAAGATAGCTGGGACTGTGTGTAGACAGCACAGACCTCTGCTCTGCAAAGTTTAGCACCTGAGAAACAGTAAATCAACCTTATTCCTTATGAGAAAATCAATCTTTCTTTTTTTTTCTTTTTTTTTTTTTCCCCTGACACAATAAGGATCAAGAATTCCTGGTTAATGTGATCCACCCAGCAGTAATTTTCTATCCCAGTAAGACAAAATTTGCTGGGATATGGATTTTTAAGAGCAATTTCCTGGCCATAATGTCAGTATCTCCTGGGCTCTACACTGATATCGCTAATCACAACACTAATTTTATTGCAAATAAATGAACTGTATAATATGGCAAAAGAACAAGCTACAACGAGTTATATATAAGGTGTAAATAGAGTGTAAGTATGATATCACACATTCTTCTCACTAATATCTCTAACTGGATGCATTATACTAAATCCTACTAAAAGCCGAGTTTTCAAAACCTGAACTGAGAGAGTAAACCTACATTTTTTGCTCCTGTCCTCTCCTTTAGCACCAGTTTCTGGAATTGGCTTGTTTTACCAATGAACCATTTTGTCTGTCAGCTTAGATTAGGTCAAATTAGTTCTCATTTCAATAACTGACAAAAATCATCTTTGACAACATCAGTGACCTCACATGTCCTGACAAGGGCACATAGTCAAAGTCTATAGAAAAAGAAGAAAAGTTTTATGAATTGTGTGCTAGAGGAATGTTAGTTCTTCTTTGGGTATACAGAACCGAGAATGAGAGCTTTGTGTTTTCACCTCTACTTCATAATGCGTTTTGAAAATGATAGATGATAGATAGATAGATAGATAGATAGATAGATAGATAGATAGATAGATAGATAGACAGACACACGCACACAGAGACAAAAGAAGCAGGTAGGCAGACAAAGATGAGCTAAACAGGAAAACCGGTAATAAATTAATTGTCTGTTGTTGCAAATGTTTTGCATGTCAAAGATTGTTACTGCTTTAAAATTTGCTTTCACCATCATTAACAGAAAATTCAAGAGTATTATTCCAATGAGAAAATCTGTATAAAGACAGTTTAGGCACCTCCAGATTCAATCCTGTCATATGGTGGGCAAGAGACAGTCTAGAAATGGTAGATGTGTACAGATATTTTTCTCACTAGGAGAATTTATTATTGCTATAATACACATCCTTTAAGTTAAGCACCTCAGTTTCTTTACTAAATAAAAATGATGGGAGGTTTTTTGCAAGGTGAAACCCATTCCCATGCACATGAGAGATGACCTTCTGGAGAGTTCCAAAGAAGTTTGTGTCACATCTGTGGTACAAAAGCCTTTGTGCAGGACCCATTCATGAGGGGTAAATGTCATTTCCAATAGAGTAAGTTGTTCAAGGAGGCAGAGGAATGCCTATCATTCCTGTTTCTCCTGACTAGACCTGACATTCATCTGGTGGTGTCAGAGATGGTTTAAGGATAGTGAAACGCATCTTCTGCCCTCCCATCATTCAAACAAACAAAATGCCTGACAATCCTTTAACCACGAAGATGCTTCATAGCAAACAAGATAGAAGCCCTCAAAATAGGAAGATTTTAAGACAGAGGTATTTCTTATCTCTCAATAGAAATTCACTTTTTATTTTTTTCCCTTTTGAAACAACTTAGGTCTCCAAAATTTTGAACTCTTAATGCTCAATTCTTTATCTTTTTGTTTCAGAGTATATGAAGGGGTTGCCACTTCCACTACTAAAACATGGCCATCTCAACATAAAATAAACCAGTTGTGTCCAATAAATCATCTAACACTTCAGTATTAACAAATTTGCCTGAAAAAGATAATACTATATCTAACAGAAGCTTCAGGATGAGTCATATATTCATAAATATTATCTTCTCTTGGATTTCTTTGAAATCTGAAAACTGAACAGTAAGAGATTTGAAATATAGCCCAGAAATATTGTTGCATTGATTAAGTGTTAATAATTTTTAAAGGAGACTTAAAGATATGGATTCACTTTCACAAATGTATACAAACTTTACAGAGTTATTGTGCAGTACATAAACCAAAATGCAATGAAAATCCAGCATGACTGAGGAGAGATTAGTCTACTTTGTGCTCAAGATCAGGTTTGCACGGGTTGATTTAGCAGTGCCTTTCTAATTTAATCATGTCACTTATTCCTGGTGCCCCAGACTACTAATCTTCTGTGCCTGATTTCTAGTTTACATATAATTGTCGTATATCCTAGAACGCAGATGACAATTCTCTGCTCATGAGCCTAGATCTTAATAATATTAAGTTATTAATATTACAGATCTGGTTGTAGAAATATTATGTATTCTGCTCAGTATTTAGCATGGCTCCTACTGATGGAGATCTAACTGCTCACCACCTTTGAATAAGCAGCTAAGACAAGGTTACCAGCTGTCCCATCCCTGGAAGTGTCCAAGGCCAGGCTGGACGGGGCTTTGAGCCAGCTGGGATGGTGGAAGGTGTCCCTGCCCACGGCAGGGGATTGGAATCAGATGATCTTAAGGTCCCTTCCAACTCAAACCATTCTATGATTCAATGATTTTATTAATTAACACCCTACACACGTCATTGGATATTACAAGAACAACTCTTAAAAAACCTCAGGAAAGAGGTTGCAATGTACAGGGCTCCACATTCTTTTCAATTCCTGTTTTCAATTTACTGAGAATTTACTTTTTTTTTTTTTAATATTTATACCTTAATCCTCCAAAAGTGCATGTGGAAACTAGAAAAATGTTGACATATAAATTATTAATTAGGCTAAATCACTAATCAGATTTTTCTACGTTTGAAGATTCATTTCCTTCCCCCAATTAACCTATTAACCCCCCAACTACCATTTCATTAAGTAAACTGGATGGCTGTGTAAACCAGTTAATATTTATTAAGTGTTGTGCCAATTAGTAAGGAATATATTTTTCCTAGGCAACGGCCAAACACCCCTACAGTCTTTTTTTTTTTTTTTTTTTTTTTTTTGTATGCACTTGTTTTCTTTTAATTTGGGTAGTGAAAGTAGCAAGTGTTCAAGGCTAAGTGTTGTATGCAATTGGAGGGTGTTCAAGTCTACTGATTAGGTGATCACTTCAGATGGAAATTCTTAGTGGAAGGTAGGATTCCTTCATTTTGGTCAACCTATAAAATGTGGTGTTGGTAGTAATGTACTTGCTGAACTTAGTTGCAGAAATGCACACCAACAACATCTATTTATCCCAAACGGGTACATTTTGAAATGATGATGCTCACAATAAAGGCATGTACACAAAATATTGCATAAAAGGGCTCACTGCCTCTGACAAAGATCAAATAAAACTTGGTTGGTTGATCTGTCCATGCCTATAGGGTATTAGTGATTATAATATTGCACTTTAATGGACTATGGACCCAATTTACATAACATTTACATGTCATCTACATACTCTTTATGGAATAAAAACTCAGTGATTCAGACAGAAAATATATCTAAGATGTACAGATGCACTCTTCAAAGTGATTTCTTTTTTACTTTTCAGTGTAAAGCTGAGAGTTTTGACTTTACCTGTTGCCTCTGGAACCCAAATCCATGGAGAGGGATCACTGCTGTGCCCCTGACAGTATTCACAGTGGGACAATGGCCATTAAATGACCATCAAATCCAACAAGCATTTCACTTTCAAGGAAGTGACTTTTTAAATAGAAATATGAATACATTGAGTTGTTCTCTTTTTTGAGACATTTTTACTTTTTTGTGCTTCCTACCTGGAGAATGCTTGGCAAAGCCAAATATGGAGATTTTTAAACCTCTTCACAGTGGTCCTGCAATTCTGCTCTGCATTTTGGGAAAATGGAGTAGGGATGACAGAATTGTGGCTCAACAACAGCACAGACTTTCTGCATGCAGCTGCCAATCACAGAGAACATTTAAGAATTTCTGTTCAAGAGAGAAATGTAAAGAAACCCTTTATTAAGTTCCTGGCACGTCTTTCTCATTTAAACCTTTGAGAAGGAGTGCCCAGATGTCCTAAAATGCTGAGATGCTCAGTAATGTCCCAGTGATGGCTGAGTTGGATGCCTTGGACCCTGGAGGCCTGAACCATGAGAGGAATGAACAGAAACCACACAGAAGCTCTGCAAGGCTATTGTGTCTCTGAGCTAAAAATAAAGTGGATACCTCAGGGCAGTGTTTTATGTTTTAATCAACCTGCGCATCTATAATAACTCTGATAATAACCAGAAAGGAAAATTGTCAAGGCCAAAGGGATACCACGCTAAACAGGAAAAATGCTATGCCCAGGATGAAGATCCATTCAGTTATAAGTACAAAGAAAATAGGAAAAAAGTAAAAAATAGAATTAACAATAAGAAAAAATATACAATAAAAAGGAAAAGAAGAAAAGAAAAAGGCAAAAAGAAATTGGGACCAGTGGTCTGGACCTTCTGCTAGCTATGGGTGGGAAGTTAAGGAAAAGAGTCAAAAGCAGATTTTTGTTCTGATATTCTTGTGTCAAATCAAAGGAAGGAAATCAAGCCAACACCGTGGATTTGAAGCCAAAGACAACATTTGCATCAGAGCTTTGGCCAGGCATACTCCTCATAGCATTAGTTGGCACTGCCCCCAGAGTTTTGGTTTGTATTCTTAGTTTTGCCGTCTCTCATACTGAAGATTAAAGACAAACCTGGCACATTCTGTTGACAGAATCACTTAAAGAGGCTGCTCCAGTTCATCTGAAACATTCAACTAAGGCCAGGTTGGATGGGGCTCTGAACAACCTGGTCTGGTGGAAAGTGTCCCTGCCCAAGGCAGGGGGTTGGAACTGCATTAGCTTTAAGGTTCTTGCTGTATGGAAGGACCTACAGATCTGTGCAGTAACACAGCATGGAGATCTTTGAATGAACACAAATCCTCGCAAGCAAAGCCCTCTGCAAGGGGCTGCAGAATTGGTGTTGTGTTAGACATAGTGGAATTTTACCTGCAGGAAAAAAAGACAAAAAAAGAAAAAGAAAATCTGATCAAGTAAGTAATCGGTCTGAAAGTTAGTTCATTAGAATTGTGACACTGCACAATAAACAGCCTGTGGAAGGGTCACAAGAATTGGGAAGAGCCATCTGGTAGAAGATGCTGGAGCACAACTAAGTGACAGTCTTAATAGAGGAACAGGCTGACTTGGACCAAAGATACCAAGAACAGACAACTTTTGATTAGAGGAGTTCATAAGTTGGGGTTTATCACAAAGGTATATAAGGGAATAAGGAGAGTCTCACTGAAAGCAAAGAAATTTGAGAAAAAAGCCACACTTTACAGTTAGGACAAAGAAATTGATTGTTGTCAGCTGATGATACAACCCTGATCCAAACTGACATGTAGAGTGTCAGTGACAAGGGAGCTCTGGAAATAGAAACTTCAGGATATGGGGTCTCCTTTTACAAATATTGACATTAAATTTATGGTAGTGAGTACTTTGTCCATAAAGTTAATACAGTCATAGAATCATAGCATGGTTTGGGTTGGAAGGGACCTTAAAGATCATCCAGTTACAACCCCCCTGCCATGGGCAGGGACACCTTCCACTAGCCCAGGTTGCTCCAGGGCCCCTCCAACCTGGCTTTGGACACTTCCAGGGGTGGGGCAGCCACAGCTTCTCTGGGCAACCTGTGCCAGGGTCTCACCACCCTCATCATAAAAAAATTTCTCCCTGCTCTTATCTAAACCTATTCTCTTTCACCTAATATAATTATCTCTTTTCAAGTCACTCCAGTCCTTTGTCCCAGGTCCCTCTCCATCTCTTTTGGAGCCCCTTTAGGCACTGGAAGGGGCTCTCAGGTCTCCCTGGAGTCTTCTCTTCTCCAGGTGAACACTCTAAGCTCTCCCAGCCTTTCTCCAGAGCAGAGGGGCTCCAGCTCTCAGAGCACCTCCATGGCCATCCTTTGCTATTGGTCTTAACTAAGCAGGTCTGAGTAGAAAGATGCTACTGGCTACAAAGATGAGTTGAGACAGGGCGTGGTGGAAGAGACCAAATACATGGGTAATTCAAGATGTTTTGATAACCACTAAACAGAAAGAGTGCAAGAGACTGGGCAGGTGCCTGTAAAAGTATAAAAATAAGGCCAAAGAACATCTTCTTTGTTGAAAGAGTGAGTCGAAAAACAAGGTTTCTGAACAACAGAACTGAGGAAAGAAATGGGCAGAAAAACAGGTCGAAAAGAAAAAAAAAAGAACATTTCAGTCTTACAAAAGAGATGAAGAGACACTGTAGAAAATTTTAAGAAGAAATGGGGGGCAGCTGGTTGTGAGAATACAGAACATGGAAAGTTTTGTGGACAGAAGGAGGAACAGAAGAGACAGATTGTGGTTCACAGAGTTCATGGCAGCTCCACAAAGCTGTATGTGGTTGTGGACTTTTGTCAGGGAGAGCTGTAAGACCAATTGAATGGGTAGAGAGAAGGAAAGACTGTGCCTTCTGCCAGGAAAAATCACACAAGGGGCAAGAAAAAGACTGTTTGAGAAGAATACCACTTATCTCTTCCTCTGCAAGTTCCTGGGCACTCTGCTTTTCCCTCTGTGGAAAAGCAGGCACATAGATTAATCAATGTTTGGTTGGTCTTGTAGAGAAAAACAGGTGTATGAAGTAGTGGTGAGGTGGGGATCAGACTCTTCTCCCAGAAATCCAATAGGACAAGGGAAAATGCCCTAAAATTGTGCCAGTGGCAGTTCAGGTTGGATAGTTGGAAAAATTTCTTCACTGAAAGGGTGGTCAAGCATTGGAACAGGCTGCCAGGGAAGTCTTCAAAAAACAAGCAGACTGGCACTTTGGGATAAGGTTTATTGTTTATCAGGATAATTGGTCACCGATTAGAATTAATAATCTTGGAGATCTTTTCCAACCTTTGCAATTCTATGATTCTGTGAGTAAAACAGCTGCTGTCTAACTTTGGGCTAATTAGTCTGTTCAAAGACCATGGCACAGACCATGCTTCCTCCAGTGACAAATGTTTGAGTTCTGTCACATTTTTAACTCTGGGGCCAACACTCTACTATTGCTGTTCATGTCCATTGGGGTTATTTTGACAACACAATCACAAGCTGTTGACTTTGAAAATCTGATTAACATATTAATTTCAATCATTTGCACACCAATCAACCTTTGTACTTTTTCAGAAGGAGAACATAAATTGTCCCCTGTATTGTGAGCAGTAGATCTACAACAATGTTCACCACCACCATCACACTTGTTCTGCTTTACAAACCAGACCTTTGATGCAGATTTCAAAGAGCTTTTGTGTAAAATCCTGCTTGACCTTGTTGGATTGTCAACAGCAAACAACTTTTATCTAAAATCTCTGGTGACTTTCTTTTCTTTTCATTTTTTTTTAAAAAAACATCAATATGTAATGATACAAAAGGGTTTCTGATAATATAATTTTTTGACTGGCAGCAAAATAGCTGCCACTTCACTACCCTGCATAGATTATTGCGGGTTTATTATCTCATAGTTTTCTTCTCTTTTTGCAGAAAAGGTTTTTTTCTAATATCCTTTTAACTGGAAAACATACTCAAGCCCTTTTTGCATTTGCTTAGCCTCCACTTATTAATTCTTCTGTCAGTAGGCAAGGAAGAGAGGAATAAAAGGGCTGCTGGTTGTTCCTAGAAAGAGAAAATGTGTGTTTTGTAGTCAGAGCAGGAATTGAAACAAGTGGGCTCTTGGGCTCCAATCCATTCTACTGTGAATTAAGGACTTGATTTCACTCACTTTGTTTAGGATTAAGGCTGTGCATTTGTATTTCTGTGATGACTTCAGCCGCACCGACCCATTCAGGTTGGGGGCTTTCAAGTGGAAAGAAATGCAACACATGATTCAAATCCCTTGCTCCATCAGAGCTTTGCATGTGGGTCTGTTGGGTACAGCAGTGATGTGAAGAGTGTTTGAGCTGAGCTAAGATCAGTGAAATTGGGATTGTGTGGGTCTCTGCACAGGTGATTTTACCCACCATATCTGACGCACATCTTCTCTCCCTTGTGCTACCATTGCAGTCGCCTGATGAAAACTTTTTTCTCTTTCCTCCTTCAAATCAGGACAGATTCTCCTCATTCATTTCATCATTTACCTTGCCCCAGACCCTCACTTTGGTGGCACAAGTTTGGTAAATAATGCCACTGCCTCCAAAGAACTCTGCTGCCTCTCTCAGAAAAGACACAAGAAATCAGACAAAGACAAGTTAAATGCATCATATAGGAAATTTCTGGGAAATTTGTTTGAGCTGCTGCCCTTCTCTAGAGGGTGCTGCATCCAGGAGTGAAATAAAGAGATGCACAATCAATACTTTCAGTGTATTTTTCTCATAAATTTGGTGATGTCCCTTCACTTCTTAACTGTGTTCTTGTCGAAGCCCTTCTTTCCAATCAAATGGCTTAACTCCTGGGATGACTTATTACCTTTTTTTTTGGTTCATACAGTTTCCCATAGTGCAGAGCAGGACTCACACTCAGTTTTCAATCCTGTCTCTACCAGTGGCCTCTCTATTCCCTTGAAAAAGTGGAAAAAAATCGTTCAAAATCCCTCAGGGTATACTCAGCCAAAGGATTGAATGCAGATCTCGGTGTCTCAGTTCCAAGGATTAAATTCCTATTCCTTCCATCCACTGAGTAGAAAAACTGGACCTGCAACTGTAGCCCCTGCAGGGACGTAGAGAGTAAACAGCGATTTTGACCAAAAACTCATGGTTTGGCTTAGTGCAGAATGTCAGTGCTACTGCTTTCGTCCCTTTCCTGTTTTCCTTCCCACAGAGGGCACAGACACTGCCCAGACCAAGATCCACCACTATCAGCACCTGCTGAAGGTCTGCAGCCTTTTCTTTTGTGCCATAAATGCTATTAAACATCTCCTTTTATGTGTTCCACATCTTCTTAAGCAACTCACCATCAAAACAGTAAAATTTGGAGGGGAGGGGACAGCCGACCTCAAACAACGAATCGTTCTGTGTAGAAAGGGCCCCAGTCCTGTTAATTCAAATGACATTTTGACAATAGCATGCTGTCAGCCCAATGGTTTGACCTATACAACAACCTCTAATTATTACTAATTAAAGAATTAATTATTCATGGCAGCACGCGCTATTAGCATAGCAGAGATGTGTTGGAATATGAGTTATGCGCGGTTTATGAATCTTCAGAAAATAGATTCTTTAATAAATTAATAAAGGGGCTCTGGGGTTTCATTAAAAGGTGGCTGGAGGGGTTGCAAGCCAGTTTCCAAGGAGACCACAGGTGGTTTGCTTGGATTTTTTTTTTAGTTAAACTTGTTTGGGCCAGATGATTTCCCTTCCCCCCTCCCCTTCTCGCTCTGTCCTCACTGCTCTTTCCTCAGGCAGTGAGGAGAACATTTTAATGAAACCCCTGTTGTCCTCATATCGCTTTGATCCCCGTGTGGTCTCCAACCTCCACGTTGGCCAGTTGGAGGATGATGCAGTTGTGTTTTTGGTTTTTCTTTTTTTCTATTCTGTTTTTTTTTTGGGTTTCTTTTCCTTTTTTTTTTTGATTGAAAGCTCCAACCAGCTCTGCCATGAATAAACAACAGAAATGATAAAAGCACACGGGTAAAGGAAAATAGAACAAACAAAGAAGAAAATAAAGGAAATTGCATAAATTCAAATGAGGCCATCAGGGTGGGAGCAGAGTTAATTACCTTGTTTTCTGTCTGAAAAGCAGATTTGGTGGTTGTTCTTATTACTATTTTTATACCCATGTTTGTTTCTAACATGACATTTCTTATTCTTTGGGCTGTTTTATAGATTTTATTGTTATTAAAGAGATAGGAAGGAGGAAATTTTTCACTTTTTTTTAATTCTTTTGTTTTCATTCTGTCATGACCACTGTTCCCCAACATTTATTTCACTCTAATAATGCAGAGGATGATATTAATGCCTCCCAGTACTGCTAACTAAACAGTGATATAAACAGCAATAACAACACTTCCAAGCTTTTGCTCCAACTTCCAGATCGCATTAAATTCCATCCTTAAGAAATGCCTCAACAAAAAAGCAGCTACATTAAAAAGATAAAATTAAATATTTCTAATTCATTTTCTGAGGACTTTCCAGCCAGCGAAGGGCATAACCACCAAGTGGAGTGATCCTTGCTGCTACACAAATCCCACCAAAATTAACAGTACTGCTGTCAGGGGCCAAGTAGGTATTGTCTTGAAGGGATCCAGGATCATAAGGATGATCATGAGGGAGGATTCACTGCTCACCAAAATGTTAAAAGGATATGCTGCTGGAAGTGACCTGAGACACTGACCTTAGGAAAAGAGGAATTGCCTCCATAGGCTGTGGGGGAGTTTGGTGTTATGTACACGACTTTCCAACAAGATGCCTGATGAGTCACACACCTTGTACCTACAAGTTCTTTCATGAAGCCCATCACTTCTTGGTCAATTAAAACACAACTGGTGTTTTAACAAGAAAGACACAGATATTTCCTATTTTTAGAGAGCACTTGATTAATTTATTTGTACTCTTGGCAAGTGGTTCCAATAACCAATTACTGTGGGGGTTATGTGTTCATGTATTATATATCTTTTCATTATAAGAAGATATTCTTCCCTTTGGGGGTCCTGACGTCCTGGCACATGTTGCCCAAAAGAGCTGTGGCTGTCCCATCCCTGGAAGAGTTTAAGACCAGGTTGGATGGGGCTCTGAGCAACTGGGCTTAGTGGAAGATGTTGCTGCCCATGAAAGGGGGTTAGAACTAGATGATCTTGAAGGTCCCTTCCAACACAAACCATTCCACAATTCTATGATTTGGGGAGTCAGTGACCACATATTGCTACACCTGTATAGAGTGTCTAAAACGATAAGGTTTCAATCTCAGGTGAAGTTGTGGCTGCTCTGATAAATCCAGTTCTACATTTCTGTTGTCTTTTTGATCCTTTTCACTTACCACAGCACTTAGAGACTCTAATAAGGAACTGAGGTTCCTCTTTCCTATGTGTGGCATGTACATAGAAATGGGATCACATTACAACCTTGCAACAGTTGGATAAACCTGATCTCCCTGTGTCCATTTGGCAAATTGACAGGCAGAGCCCATCCTCGTTGAAGCCAGATCCTTCAAAGAGTGTGGATGATCCCAAGCTGTTAAACCAGTAGGTCATAAAATGCCAATTTTAAGAGCCTAAAAATCTGATTTAAACATTGTGCTTGGAAAAGACCAATTTCCCACAGAAATGTATTGCGTGTCACGCTGCATATTTTGAGACAACTCTTTAAATCCAGCAATGAGTTCTGTGGTCAAATTAAATGGTCAAAATGTATCAGGTTATGATATCAATATCACAGTAATAATACAAATAACAGTTATAACAATATCTCAGTAATAATACCAATAACCCAAGTCAGCTGGGATATCTTGGTTTCCTTGAATAAGAGGAAAATCATGCATCTGGTGCCCACTTCCCAGATAGGCACATGAAACATTAGAGGAAGTGCCTGTTATTTTGCCCTAAGAAAAAAAAAAAGTGAAAAACTTTTGGTTTCAAATGAAAACACATGCTGAAATTGCCATTTTAAAATATGCAGGATAATTCTTGTTTTCCTATATGGATTAAGTCCCTGTCCTGAACAAGATATCTGTCTGGGATGCTTTATAATAATGTTGCTCTTGGCAAGTTTAGAAATAAGCTCAGGACATAATTCAGAACTGAGTTCCTAATCCAAATTGGGATTTAAAATATAAAAAGGAAAAGTCTCAGTTTAACCCAGACATGGAAGATGCTGCTGCATGGATCACCTAAAGTTTTAATGAAGTCTAAAGCAAATTGACTGAGACGATTCTCAGAAAACCCAGCCAATTTTATTTAAATACCTGAAAAATAATTTATCTCCTTAACTTCGGGCACAAAGGTTTGAAAACCTAATTGGCTCAGCCACTATTACACAGAAAATTAGCATTACCCTTTTCTGTCTATAGCAGTTAACTGGACCCAGAACATATAAAAAAGTCTGCTATAGATTTTAATTTTTGACTTTCTCTGGCAAGATTTGGGACAGATCTGACTGGTAATAACCAAAAAAATGTCCAGGAACAGGCTGAGAGTTCATACACAGAAGACCAGGATGTTGCATGCTCACAAGAGGTTCCTGTAATACCCTTACCTTGAGTCTGTTTTCAGCTTTATGTAAGCTAAAACAATCAATTGAAACGAAAGAACTTGACTAGAGAAGATAGTTTGAAAATATCCTCTGCTAGTTTTCTTTTTCTTTTTTTTTTTTTTTCTTTTTTGGTGGGTGGAAGTGTTTTGAACAGCTCTAACTTTTTATTTATAATAATGAGATATTTAAAATTTTCAGAATTTTGCAGTTGTATCTTTTTGATAACAAGTTATTTATAGGAACAATTTCTTTCATACAAGGACTGAGAAAAAAATGATTTAATGACATAAAAACAGCACACACACACAATTTTGCACTTCTGATTTAATGGCCACACCACAAATCTGTAGACAGCGCATATAGGCATAGGCATACATGTAAGTATGGTTATACTAGATAATTTAAGGAACAATATCAACATTTTATTTTTGTTCTGAGTCACAGAACCAGCAAAACATTTTCAATCTCCTCTGTACCACTGGGTAACATCTATTTCCTTCATTCCATTCCTCACCTGTCTTTGAGATTCCTTTACCACCTGCCAGTGAAACTTGTACAAGCTCCCCTGCATTCGTTCCATGTTGCATCATTTTTGTTCTACCTACTTCAGTTGTTTCCAAACTGCAAAATGTCTCTGGGATATTCAGGACAACATTTGGAAATTTCCCAGTGATCCTTATTCCTTCAATATATTTTCCTCTTTACTTTAGGTTTATATGCTGGGATTATTTATTTCTGGTTTCATCAGATATTTTTGATGAAGCTTCTTCAATGGAGGAAGGAATTTCACTTGTTTCCTCATGCCTTTGTGCTTTGCTGATCAGTTTGTGGTTAGAGATTTATATACTAGAAGCCTTTTTTCTCTCCATTTTGAGCCTTCATTCCCTGAAAGGGTTCTTTTTGTCTTTTTCTTTTTTCCTGCTCTTATTTATATTTTTCTAGTGTTACTGCAGCCTAATGAAAACTCTATTTATTCCCTGAAGAAATGTAATATTCTGAAATTTGGGTTCACTAGCCTCAAAATCTCTGAATTTTTTATAGCATTTTTCTCTGCCCAGCTCATCTGCCCCAAAAGCAAAGGACTGGGGTGATCTGCAAGCCCAGCTGTGGGGCAGACAGAGATGAGTTCTGTCTCAGCTTTAACTGAAAAACAATTGTCCAAACAGTTCTAGCAAGGCTATTACGGTGCTGCTCATTTAACAATGATCTGGACCGGAACATGAAATCAGGAGAAATAAACGGATAGCCAAACACTGAAGTTAATTACTAACACAAATGGATGTTTACTAATATATATTGTCAGAGCAGTTTTCACTCTAGGAAAATATTATCAGACCCTATGGGCATCCATTCCCCACTTTTTTTTATTTTATTTTAATGAGCTCAGGAAAGATTAAAGCCCTAATTAAACACATATTTTATTTCTGTATTTAGGGGTTTGTTTTGTTTTTTAAACTGCATCCTTTTAATGTAAAACTGACTTTCTGGCATTGCTCATATGCCCAGAAGAATTAGATAATCAACAACAGTTTATAATAAGAGCGAGCCAGAACAGAGTATGCAGTTCAATAAAGATGGTGTGTTTTCCTTCACATGGTTGGGAGAGATCAGATTCTCTTCTGGGTTTGGAGGCTTATTCTGCAAGTCAGACTCAGAATTGCAAATGTATTTACACCTTGAAAAAATTTATTTGAACTGCAGTCAAAGTTTGAAAGCCAACTGGTGACAGACTCAACTAAAAAAAAAAAAAAATTAAATTAAATATAGAGACACCATATACAGACAACTATATCCACCCTAATCATCGATCTGTGACTCAGCTTTCCTAACTCCAGACATCTATGATGTTGGTGCCCATGTGAGCATTTCTGATCTCAGTTTCAGTCTAAGGGAGAGTTAGTTCAGTCAGTAGGATATGAAAAATGACACAATAAATCCTGAAGGAAGAATATACATTTGAACAGCTGAACTGCTCTCCAAAATCTGCCTCGGTCTCCACTGACAGGAGTGGGGCAAACAGCACCTGTAAGTGATTAAAATTATGATGCTGGAAACCAACATCCTGAGAGCAGAGCTGATGCTTGAAAGAACTTAAAAGGAGATTGTGGTAAATAGCTGAAATTTAAAAGTCTATTTCTGTGGCTGATGGAGTGAGCTGAAGTTTATCCCATTCTTCCTGCCCCAAATACCATCATATTCTCTTCACATGTGGGTGGACTAGGCAAGATCAGAAATTCATGGAACACTTAGACCAGTAAAATGATGGCTAAATGTATTTGAACTATATATAAGGAATAGAAGAGTTGTCTTTTAAAAGACAACAACAGGGAGGGATAAGAACTTCATAAGTGAAATAGTCTGTTACCTAAACCAGGCTATTTATTCATGTGATTTATAAGGAAAGAGAAGGTTTTGTGAGGATGTTATAACACCCTTTCAGCACCTAAAGGGAGACTAAAGAAAGGCTGGAGAGGGACTTTTTACAAGGGAAGCAGTGATAGGACAAGGAGAAATGGCTTTAAGTTGAAAGAGAGTAGTTTTATTGGCTATTAGGAAGAATATCTTAAGAAGAATATTCCCTGTGAGGGTGGGGAGGTCCTGGCACAGGTTGGCCAGAGAAGCTGTGGCTTCCCCATCCCTGGAAGTGTCCAAGGCCAGGGTGGACGGGGCTTGGAGCACCTGGGATAGTGAAAGGTGTTTCTGTCCATGGCAGGGGTTTGGAACTAGATGGCCTTTAAGGTTCCTTCAAATCCAACCCATTCTATGATTCTATGAAGGTTTCTCAGATTTTGTGGGGGGAGATCCTGGAGCAGCCTGACCTCACACCCCAAAACCAGTGGACATCACTCATGGCAGGGCTGCTCAACAGCAGTGGTGGATGGAGAGGGATGAGCAGCGTGGTCTCTTCTGGTTGTGTAAATAGGAGCTGGTACTAATAATGTGCCTTGAGGGGCATTATTACTCTTTATTATGCATATTATTCCTAGAGCTGTAGTGACTAATCAAGAAAGGCTCCTTTCTGCTCCTTTCTATGTGTAAAAACAGCAAAATAACCTTAACTTCCCCAAAGACCTTACATCCTACAAAGTTTTAACTGTCATTATCCTATTTCACAGTGAGTGAGTCTTTGTTCCTTACAAAAAAAAAAAAAAAAAAAAAAAGAAAGAAACAACAACCACCAAAAAACTCTTTCTGTAAATGAAGGAATGTCAATGTATTTACCTTGCAATTCAAATGTGGTAGTTGGTAGGAAGGTCTCAGAACTTCTGTAAGGAATTTCAGATAAATGGTAAGGCCACACCTTTTCAAAACCACCACATTTTAATGAAAGAATACAAAATTTATCCCTGTTTACAAATATACAGAAGAGATCCTTGATGTTCTCAAATAATTCTTCAGTGGGCTCCTTCTTCCTAGTACATTATAGATGGAATAACACAGGCAAAAGAACTAAAACATGAAAAGCACTTTTATTAAAGTTAAAAGTTTTATTGAAGGTTCCAAACACTAAAAGTCATCAGTAATAATTTTCCTGTCTCTGTAAACAGCTTAAACTACTGTTCACTGGAAGCATCTCTGCCACTGAACCAGCAGACCATCTGTATCACACAGCAAAAATCCAGGCACTAAACTTTTATTTAAGGCACTAAAACCACTGGGGATGCAAATCACCAGGCATAAATTATAAATAGTTTATATATATATATATTATTAAATATAAACAGGTCTGTTGACTCCAGTGCTGTACATAGGTGGCTCACACTAGATGAGCATCCAATCTTCTTATACCTGACAATAAGGATCCAACTCAGCTCTTGCTAGCTTGACTGCAAATCCAGTCTAATTCAGCAGGTTTAAATCTAGATTAGCTCTGTGTAAAATGAGATCCAAATTGGCTACAGCTGAGGGATTTCCTTCATGTTCCAGTTGAGTTTGATTTGCCCACAATGCCTCTGTTTCTTAAGATATTAATGGAAATGAAAAGAACAGATTCTGGCTGTTTTAACTGTAACTGCTAATGAAAACCACTGTGGAGAGAAGTGCCAGGGCTGAGGGATAAAACCTCTGTGATGTAACATGACAGTTATTTTTTAATCTACTTATATTTGTGGTTTGTTCCTGTTGCTACAGGCCAGGGTCTATGATGTTTCAGTTTTGCTTTGTGCTGCATTTCCTTAGCGACAACCTCCTTCTCTGGGATACAAGTTAATCAGTTCACAAGGATCACACTTGCTGTCCTCAGTAGGTGCAACAGTGAATGAGAAGCTGACATTGCAACTATCATTGCACTGTTTGTACATGAGGATTATCTGCCCATACATTTGTTTTTCCATCCATATGCTCTTTTTCTGACCAACCAGACAAATCTTCCTCAGGGTAACCCAAGCATGTGCTGCTCTAAACTCCAAGAGATCCTGACAACCTGTACTAAGATTGAAAGATATTGACTATGCTTAGTCAAAAAAAAAAAAAAAAAACACAAAACAAAACAAAACAACAACAAAAAAAAACCAAACAAAAACAAACAACCACAAAACACCAAAAAACCCCACCAAAACCAGAAATTTTAAGCAAAATTCTTTGGGTTTTTTTCCTGTAAGTAGAACCTGTACTGTATTAGGTTCCCAGTCCTACAGAGGAGGTGCAGAGGGTTTGAACTGAACATTTAAACTACATGGATGAGGGTGTCGTAGTGAGGTGGAGGTTGGTCTTTCCTCTCAAAAGGTAACAAGTGACAAAATGAGACAAAAGGGCTTCAATCTACACCAGTGGAGGTTTAGATTGGATATTAGGAAAAATCTGCTGATGGAAAGAGTGGTCAAGAATTGAAACAGGTTGCCCAGGTGGAGTCACTACTCCTGGAGGTATTTAAAAGATGAGTACATGTAGCACTGAGCAACATGGTTTAGTGGAGGGCTTGGCAGTGCTGGGTTAAGGGTTGGACTCAATGACCTTAGAGGGTTTTTCCAGTCTTAATGATTCCACAATTCTATGAAACAAACAGAGGTTTGTTTAATTTGTCTTCCTGTGACTACCTGTCACCTGAGCCCAATGAACACTTGGCACAGGAGCATTAGGGTTTTGCTGGGGATATGTGAAATAAATGGAAAAGACAGAAGAACAAGAAGAGACGTACAACACAGTGAGAAGGACAGAGAATATAAACACAAAAGGAAATGGGTGAAGTCTGCTTTACTGCTGCCCACAAATGAACTGAAAGCCAACAAAAGGACTGTTGCCTTTGCTGTGATGTATGGGCAAATTGTACCTCAGTTTCCTCATCTGGTGTCTGAGCATTGCAATAACTTTCTCCCCAAATTTTTGTGGTCTTTTATTTTTATTTTTTAAGCTGACTTTTGAGGCTACAAATGTTAATAGTTATTACTATTCCCATTAATTAAGGAGACCATATTTAATGCCCAGACATGGAGAAAGTTCCTGTGTACAAAGTGAGGTGACCTAGGAACACTTCCTTGGGTCCTGGAACAGATGAGTTGCATTCCAATTGTACAGAGTCAAGTTGCATGCTGGGTTCACTGTTGGACTCTATCATTTTACAAGCCTTTTTTAATTTTAATGATTCTATGATTCTGACCAAACTATTTATCTCATCTGAAGAGCAGAATATATTATCCAGACAGTATAATGCAACAGTATGATGTTGTTGGTAGAACCTGAATATTCTTCAACACCCCAGAGTTTGATAGGATGCATAGACACCCATGGGATTCAGATTGGAACTAATTGGAGTGTGGCACTTTTCTCTATTCCCTCCCTTGCCTTCACTCACTCTGCTGTTCTCTTCTGTTTAGATTTCAAAGCCTTGACAGCAAATGTTTCCCACTTGAGACAGTGAAGTCATAGAATCATTTGAACTGAAAAAGACACGTAGGACCATTGAGTCCAAATACATAGATTTGTCTGAGAATTTTAGTTACAAATACTGATTACTCACAGTAATAATTATTAAGATGTTCATTTACCCATCTGTGCATTGTTGTTATCATTAAGTTTAGGGTGAGTTCTTTATTTCCTAAGAAGTTTTTCATGATCACCTTTAATTTATCCAAGTATTCTTGCAAAAAAGGGAAGGAGTGGAAAAGTGATGAGGTATTTTATAAAAAGAGTTGCTATAATTCTTTAATAATTTAATGTAAAATTTCCCAGTTCCTATCAGATCCTTAAACCTGACCTTTCCCTGCATTAAATTTTGACTTCCTTCTATCACCCACGCACTAATCCTAGTGGCTGATCCCCTCTTTTGTCACACTGCCATAGGTTTATGGAATCATCAGACATGCCCAAAATACTTCCCTCTCCCACCTTCCAATAATCTTAGGCATTGATAGGATTTCACACAAGCTTTTCCAATAGATATCTTCAAATGGTGCTGAATTTCAGACACGCTGTGAAGGCTTTTTCCTGCCTTTCAGGGTGGAACACACTCAATCCCTTCTATTTTTTTATGATGCGCTGTTGTCCCTTTCAAACCCCACTGAAGGCTCTCAATGCCTGGCACAGCTCCTGTGAATGAGCCTGTTGTCTGAGGGGGAGAGACAATGGGCCTTATTTAATGAGATTAGTTACAATAGGAAAAACAGCTAAAAGAAAGAAAAAAAAGGGAAAAAAGAAAAAAAAAAAAAATAAAGAGGCAGTTATAGCAATTGGAGTGACTGTTAAACCATTCTTTTATGCAAGCTTGGCACCAACCATACCTTTTCCTGGATGTTTGCCAACATCCTTCACAGTTTAGACTCAGTCGTTGATTTTTTTTTTGTTACAATTTCCGCTCAACTTTACAGTTGCAGAGCCTATGGTGTAATTCATTTCCGCTGTGAAAATGCTCCAGTATATTAACACTTCTGCCCGCTCGTAACTTGATCAAAGACCACGTATCTGCTTTAATTTACTCTTAACGGTGGCTTTTTTCTTTTTTTTTTTTCTTTTTTTTTTTAAGTGATGTAGATTTATTTCAAGCTGTGTCACCGTTGAGAATGAGAACCTTGTTTTCAGCAGAGAACCAATGGCAAATCCACTTAGGGAATATGTTCAGATATGGAGGAACAACTGCAAATGGAGCTGTCGCACATCACAGAAACATCCTGGTGCTCTCCTCGAGGACACAAGCACCTTTCAGAAGGTGACTTCTATAAGCAGCTGTCTGTGTTACTGTTTGGATGGGTAAAGCAGTACTTGCATTTAATGTGGTCTGGATAACTGGCATTAGCAGTGGTTACAAGTAATTTCTTTCCTTTTCCTCAGTTTTCTTGGAGAAAACAGGATGGGTTTTTAGGGGACTATGAGAAGCCTGGCAGTCAAGGGCCTCATTTCAGTTGGAATGGACAGACTCAGAACCATGAGCAGGAGTTGCTGGTCCCGCTTGGCATGTGAGAGTGACAAATTGAATCTTTAAAAAATGCTAGATATGAAAAATCTTAACAGTTCCAGGATGAAGCTTGCTAGCAGGCAGTTGCTCCTTAAGATAGTTTTTAATGATCTGATAGTACAGAATCATCAAATTTCAGAATGTTTGGGTTTGGATTGGAAGAGACCTTAAAGATTATCTCGTTCCATCCCGCCTGCCCTGGGCAGGGACACCTTCCACTATCCCAGGTTGCTCCAAGCCCCATCCAAACTGGCCTTGGACACTTCCAGGGATGGGGCAGCCACAGCTTCTCTGGACAACCTGTGCCAAGGTCTCACCACCTTCACAGCCAAGAATTTCTCTAACATCTAGTATAAATCTCTTCTCTTTCAGCTTAAAACCATTCCCCCTCATCCTATCAGTCCATGCCCTTGTTCAAAGTTCTTCTCCATCAGTCTTAGGGACCCTTTATGCACTGGAAGGGACTCTAAAGTTTGCCCAGAGCTTTCCCTTCCCCAGCCTGAACAAACTCAGCTCTCTCAGCCTTCACTCCATAACCGAGGTGCTCAAGTCTTCCAAGCATCTTTGTGGCCTCCTCTGGACAAGTTCCAACAGCATATTGAAGGCTGGTTTCCACAGAAAACAACCTGAGTTGTTTCTCAGGCCAGGTAACCACATAGACAGCAACAAAAATAGACTCATATTTCTCCACTATATATTTTTAGTGGATTTTGCAGTTTCTTTTTTCTTCCTCTGATCTGCACTCTGCCAGCACAAATCCATGCACAGGATTCAAACCCCAGCTCCCATTGACAGAGGCAGTTAACAGCAAGAGTTGGCTCTTACTCTCTGCTACCACATCAAAGGCCCCCTGCTAAGCTGCTCATGAGGTTTTCCCTTGTCTCCATGTACTTTACAGACTTCCAAGCCCAAGTTGCCCAGCTCTGAGACCAAGGAGCTTAGAAAAGTAGACAAGGATCTACAGTGTTCTAGGAGACGTGAGGGGCTGAGTCATGCTGAGTTCAGACTAAACCACTGGATAATTGCACTGGTTTATTACTGAGCAGTTTCCAAAAACCTCTAGTTTGACCAAATCTGGGAAGGTTTCACATGAACAACATCCCTGATCTTGTTTTAAGTGATTCCTCAAGCAGGACTAACTATGTCTTGATGATTCTTTGAGTTTGTTCTTTGAAATAGTAAGATCTTTTAGTAGAAAAAGTTCAAAGGCAAAAAAAAATAGGAAAAAGAAAAAGAGAAGATAAAAAGAATATAAAACCCACCACCCTTCAAAGGAAAAAAAAAAAAAAAAGAAAAAAGAGAAAACCAAAACCTAAATGACTGGAGGTAAAGGTAAAGTCTGGACTAAGAATTTTCCTAGCCAAATGGCTCAGTTATGACAAAATTATAAAGAAATAATTCTATATTTTTATACTAGGAATAAATCTGATATGATTCTTAGCTATGTCTATCTAAAAAATGAAAAACAATTCTCTAATTCTTCTTCACCCACAATCAAAATTACTTCACGTTCAAGTATTGGGAGCATTTGACTGGAGAATACAGTCAGAATTAGGTTTTATTCATCATAGGTGGGGAATCCACCCCTAAACAAATAGATTGTCTTAAGGTGTGTCCTTTGGTAAATTAGATTGGTTCATGGATATTGGTATATTAGAACTGTAGAATCACAGAATGATTTAGGTTGGAAGGGACCTTGAAAATCATGTTCCAACTCCCTGACATAGGCTGGGACACCTTCCACTAGCCCAGGTTGCTCCAAGCCCCATCCAACCTGGCCTTGGACACTTCCAGGGATGTCTTTCTGCTCTTGATTTTGAGGTGATATCAAGTAGTATTATCTCTCTATAACTTGATAACAGAAAAGCTTAAATCCACAAACAGTGACAAAATTCAGACATAACTGTGAATGTCAAGGCCAATAGGTTTTTACTGAACAAGCAGAAGGAGTCTCAGTGAGAGTTATATATCCACAGAACACACCTCATCTTCCTCTCTGTTCACTGATTTTACAGAAAATTGATTCTTCCAGCTCCTGAGCCAAATTCTTAACCCTCTCTGGAATGCAGGTGCAGTAAAACATCTGAATAAATGCCAGGTGCCATGGTAGAAAGTCAAAGTACAATATGATGTTCCTAACTCACTGAGACTCTCCAAAACCCTCTAAATTTTACACATATTCATGGTCAATATTGTTGACAGATATCTGCACTTCAGTGGCTGAGTGAAATCTATAATCTAGACATAGAAATTCAGAAGGCTGGGAGGGCAGAAAACTAGTGGATTGAACTTAAATCACACTAAACCATATTTGCACACCACAAACTGCAGGTTGAAATGTGCTGGAGTGGATAAAAACATCCTGTTACCCCAACTAGATTTGGTCTGATGGCAAATAGTGACAGAGGAGAAGAGGGAGGATTAGCAGGATCTACGTGTTTAAGAATGAATTGAGAAGACTTTGGTCAAGGACACAAAACCAATACTGTTTAAGATTTGTGCTAAGGGTTGAAATGACTTGAAGAAATAATCAAGGGGACTTCAAAGAAGGCACAATTCACCAGAACTGGTTGTGAAACGTGTTAAACTCAGGACTGAATAGGACAAATATTTCACTTGTATTGTGTGTGAAATTCCATAATGTATTTTGGCAGATTTGGATACAATTTTCTGGAACCAAAAATCTCAAAGCTTCTTTGTTCAAATGACCTTTAGGATCAGACTCCCTGGAATTTGCATTAAATACCAGTCACAGTGGGATCAACAGTTAAGATGGCTCTGAATGCATCTTGGCTGATGTATTTGAAGGAGCAGTCCATATCATTGTTATTCATCAAAGCAGAGATGATGAATCTCAATTTTCTATTGGAAATGCTTCTTGTCCCTTGTTACATCAAAATGCCCATGGAAATCTTTGGAAGAGTGCTAAGTGAATTCTAGCACATGAGGGCTGGAACACAAGTCTGATGAGGAGCAGCTGAGAGAAGTGTGGATGTTTAGCCTGGAGTAGAAGAGACTCAGGGGGATCTCATTGCTCTTTACAACTCCCTGAAAGGAGGGTGTAGCCAAGTGGGAGTCGGCTTCTTCTCCCAGACAACCAGTGACAGGACGATGGGACACAGTCTTAAACTGCACCAGGAGAGGTTTAAGTTGGATGTGAGGAAGAATTTCTTCGGAAAGGGTGATTAGACATTAGAAGGGGCTGCCCAGGGAGGTGGTAGAGCCACTGTCCTTGAAGGTGTTGAAGGAATGACTGGATGGGGCACTCAGTGCTCTGGTTTAGTTGACGTGGTGGTCAAAGGCTGGACTCAATGATTGCAGAGGTATTTTCCAACCAAAATGGTTCTGTGATCTGTGACAGAACCAACATAGAAATGGCTCAGACCTGTAGACAATTTATTTCCATGGAATCACAGAAACACCTGGGTTGGAAGGAACCCTAAAGATCACCTAGTTCCAACCTCCCCTGCTGTTGGCAGGAACAACTTTTATTAGACCAGGTTGCTCAAAGTCCCTTCCTACCTGACCTTGAACCCTTTCAGGGATGGGACAGCCACTTCTCTGGGCAACCTGTGCCAAGGCCTCTCTATCCCCACAGTACAGAATTTCTTCCTAATATCCAATCTAAACCTACTCTCTGACAGTTTGAAGCCATTACCCCTTGTCTTGTCACTCCATGCTATTGTAAATAGTCTCTTTCCATCTTTTCTGAAGGGTCCCTTCAGGTGCTGAAAGGCTGCAATTAGGTCACCCTAAAGCCGCCTTTTTTCCAGGATGAACGATCCCAATTCTGTCAGCCTTTCCTCATAACAGAGGGGCTCCAGCCTTCAAAGCATCTCCGTGGCCTCCTCTGGTCTCTCTCCAGCAGCTCTACATCCTTGTGCTGTTGTTCCCAGGGCTGGGGGCATCTCTGCAGGTGGGGTCTCACCTGAGGGGGCAGAGGGGCAGAATCCCCCCTGCCCTGCTGCCCACAATGTGGGGTGAGCCCAGGACACAGGGGGTCTCTGGGCTGGGAGTGCTTATGGGGCCATGTCCAGCCTCTCCCCCACCAGCACTCCCAAGTCCTCCTTGGTCAGTCAGCTCTTGATCTGCTCATCCCCCAGCCTGCATAAGACTAAACCAATATTGCTGAGTGAATTAGTAGAGTTGTATCTTGGGGCACTAGTAGGTGACACCCACAAGCTGCTCGTATGCAAGACAACTGTATGGCTGTGAAGCAGGTGGAACACTGGGTGAAAATAAAACTTGTCTGTATTTCTCTGCAGTCACCATGTAAATATGAAAAGGATTCTCACTATGATAGTACCATAAGGACATTAATTCGGCATAGTAAACTTGTTCCATTGCATTGTTATTTTTATTTTATATCTCCCTTTATTGTTTTATTGCATTTTTTGTTAGCAGCTTTAGCACCCACCAAGGGGGAGTTTGTATTATAGACAGAGCCACTCTGGTCTTTGACGGAAATAAAGGACGTGAACACACAAAAAGGAAAGTTTAATCATGATCATCATGAGAAATGTACATTTCTCAGCTTGCCCCTGAAATCTCACTCAGCTCCAGGCATAGCAATTTTGGTTTGCTCCAGGGAAATGGGGAGACAGTTATTTTTCCCACTGCTGTTAAACATCTGCCCGTGGTGAGACAAAAGGGAAGAGCGTGAATTTACGCTTCCGGTTCGTTTCAACAGAAATAATGAAACTGTCAACAAGTAATGAAAAAGGGGGAATTCTGTGCAGAACTATTTGTGCTGATCAAAACTGGTCTCTCTATTCAATCAGTAAAGGAAGAACTGATGGAAAAAGAAGGTTGTTAGAAATGCTTGGAGAGTATATGAAAATGTATGAAGTATATGAGGGTGGGCAGGTCCTGGCAGAGGTTGCCCAGGGAAGCTGTGGCTGCCCCATCCCTGGAAGAGTTCAAGGCCAGGTTGGACAGGGCTTAGAGCAACCTGGGATAGTGGCAGGTGTCCCTGCCCATGGTGGGGGGATGGAATAAGTTGATCTTTAAAGTTTCTTCCAAACTATTGTAAGATCCTGGCCTTGGACACTTTCAGGGATGGGGCAGCCACAACTTTTCTGGGCAACCTGTGCCAGGGCCTCCCCACCCTCACAGCCAAGAACTCATTCTTAATCTCTAATCTAACCTTGCCCTCTGTCAGTCTGAGGCCATTCCCCCCTGTCCTGACACTTCATATCCTTGTCTAAAGTCCCTCTCCAGGTCTCTTGGAGCCCCCTTAGGCACTGAAAGGGGCTCTAGGATCTCCATGAGCCCTTTTCTTCTGCAGGCTGAACAGCCCCAGCTCTATTTCTTCAATGGGATCTGAACAAAACCATCAGTGTTTCCTTTTTTTCCCAATATTAAAACCTCACATTCTAATCCCAAAACCATGCTGCTCAGCTTTACCTATACAATTAATAGCTTAGATTAGTTTCCTTAAGAAAGCCTCATGCTTTCTGCATTTCTTGAAAAAGCATATTCTTGAAATGTATCTTTTTTCCAGAGACTGCAAAATAAAATTAGACAGTGCAAAAAAAAAAATAAAAAAATCCACCCAAATGTAACCAGAATCTTTACATTGTGGAATTAAACACTGTGAGTCAGTGCACTTTTGTCTCAGTTTTAAAGAGCTAAAATACGGAATTTTCCCTTTTCAGGAAGAATAGAAAACATTTTGAAGCTAAGGCAGGACAGTGGCAGTCATGTCAGTTGCCAGTGCCGTGAGTCTGTGTCTGAAAACCCATTATGGAAATCAGTCCCAATAAATTATTTGCTTTGACTTTTCCCATCTCATATGAAGTAACTGTTCATTGTCCAACTAATAAAAGAGAGGAAGATTTAGAAAGCCCTTAATAACCAGTAATTAGTTTTCTATTTCCTGTTATAAAAATTGAACACAGGAAAGGACTGAGTCATTCGTACCATTTTCAAGGAAGGAATTGTCATTTCTGTTATAGATCCTCCCACAAAGTTGTAATTAATTTTAGCATCCAGATTTTAACTGATGGCCAGGATTGGCATCATCATGGAAGCGAAGAGGATATAGGAAATGGTAGAAGGAAACAGAAATGCTTTTTGGTTTTGTTTGAGATTACGAGTTCCACAGTGAAAAAAAAAAAAAAAAACAACAAAAAACAACAATGAACAAACCAAACAAAAAACATTAAAAAAAAAATAATGTGTGAAAAAAGGAGAAAAAAAATAAAGAAAAAAAGCAATGTCTAAGTAATATGTAGAAGCAAGATAATTCCTCCAAGAGTCAGCCATCCACCCTCATCTTTGGCAGGCAAGGAAATCATTAATAGCAACAACAAGGGAGCATTCATTGTTGTACAACCATGCAGCATAGTGGCTCTGTGCTGTGTAGAGAGAGAGACTAATGCTGAAAAAAAACCCTCTCACAAAACACTTCTAATATTTCCTTCCTCCATAGTAGAAACCATCTGAAATTAATGAGTCTTATTAATGTAAATTGCACCACGCTGTCAGACATAAATATCCCAATACCAAAGGGGCCCATTACCATTAACATCAGAAATGATCAACAAATAAAACTGTTAATGCCACAATATTTACTGGACAAATTGACTACACTCCAAGATAGGCTTATGATCGTGTCTTGCTGTTCGATTTCATTTCCCTGCAAGATGCACTAATGCATGTTGTTATGTGCAGCTGTGGCCGCTTTCCATAAAAAATCTCTGTTTTCTATTGAGAGGTGTGGAGCTCAACTTAATCGCTGCTATTTTCTCCCCCTCGTGAAAATGGAGCACTTTGGTCTCTTCAAAACTGATAGAGGAAAATCGGAGATTTTTATTAGAAAGGATGGAAACAAGCTTGAAGATTGGTTCTGAAGAGAAAAAACCCACCAAAACAAAGCACCAGACTAATGACTTAAGTCAATCACAAACAGATGTTCTCCTAGAGAGCTAATAATTTTTTTCTTGATTTTTTTTCATCAGAAATCTAAAACACAAGCCTTTAAGTAAAATATCAGATCTTTTCCCTGATATTTTCTCACATTTTTAAGACACCAGATTTGCAAGAAGAAAACACCAGTTTATCACCAGTAAAAACACAGAATTAATTTTTTCCAGTATAACATAAATATGAAGATGAAAAAGCTCATACATATATGTTTCAAATTCTATGAAAATAATAGAGGTATCACTTTAAATTTCCAAAGGTTTACATAAATTTTTCTCTCGTTTTCAGACAGCTGAATTTCGGTATTTAAAATATCCTTCAAAAGTTCTAGCTAATAAGACTGTCCTGTAAGAGTAGGGCCTGTTTCTCTCTTCCATGTCTGTTTAACACTTAGTTATGTGGAGTCCTGGTTTATATCTGAAAAACTCAAGCTCTCCTACTGTAAATATGGTGGTGGAGTTCTCAGAGGTAACACTGTAATCTGGGTGAGTTATTATAGAAGTGACATGGCAGAAATTAAAGGATAAAAATAATTTGTGTATCTAGTTAATTCCAGTGAGCTTATTTTGAAGGGCGATTCCTATTCAAACAGTGCAGTCCTCTGATGCTTCCAAAAATTGTGCCACTGAATATAAAACAAGGCAAATGGTTCTTGTTCTGCTTTACTGGTAAATTTAGGTAGTTTTCCATGTGGGGTCCTGACTGAAGTGCAAGGTAATCCCGTATTTTACCCAAAGGTTGCTGTGTTTTCCATTTTTGATGGGAAAAAAGAATCAGAAAACCCTTTATTATTTCTTTAGGTGACCCAGCCTGGATCTTCACAAACTTTGGCTTTAAACTCCTAATTCCCTTTAACTTTTGTGGGGCTTTGGAAGTTCTAACCTCCTTCAGCAAACCCCAAGTCTGTGAGTGTGAGTCATTCCTTAATTTTATCATTAAAACACTAGGCATACATTCCAAGCAAGTCATCTGGGCTCCCTCAATGGTTGATAGAGGAGGATGTGCATATCCAGAAGGAAATCTGTCCCAGCTGGAGAGAAACATCTAAGAAATGTGGGCTAATTTTTTTTTTCTGAAGGAGTCTGTCTTTCAGTGCAGCAGCTGTTGAGTTAATGCCACATTCCTAAATTTGAGATTAAATTAATCTTTAAAAAAAATATAAATATTGCAGCATCATTATGAGTCCCAAATTTTTGACATTCTAGTCATTTAAAAAAAGAATAAATCCAGTCAAAACAATCCATACTTGTAGAGCATCCAAGCAGTTCTTTGCTGATCTTCATGCCAGTATGTAATTTTTGTGTCCATAATAAATTCAAGAACTTCAATTTTCAGCAAGAGATATCTTGAGTAGAGGTAAATAAATACCAAAGAAGTACACTGGACTTCTTCAGCCTCATGAGCTGAATATTTAAACAGAGCCAGAGACAATTCTGGGAGGCAGAGTAGCTGGCACAGCAGTGTTTTTATCCATACAGCCAGTCACTCTCATCCTCAAAGTCAAACTACTGGAGGGAAGTGTTGCAATGTTGTTGCCCGAATCATTCATGTGAGTTTTTTCATATAAACACAATCGGGTGGCTATGCTAACAATTTAATGGGAGGGGACATATTGTGCCACCGACCTGCTGTTGCGGGTTTACTAATTCAAAGATAAAGCTGCATCAAACGACTCATCTGTAGCAGCACAATCAAGGAAGCCTTGACACAATTGTTAACACAGTGATCCACACCCAGGGGTGAGAGGGTTGCTTGAGAGAGCCTTGCCAGCACAGCAGAGTGTTCCCAGACATCATCCAGTCTATGTTTGATTCCACACTACAAATATTGCCTTACTGCAATTCTCAGTACTAATAATAACTGTATTTTTTCTGTTTTTTCATCCACCTCATTTTAGACAACTTAGTAACTCCATTTGTATGCCTGCTGTATGGTGTAATTACTGAAGGTCACAGCAAAAGCCTGAAGCAGAAGGAAGAGCTAACTCAACTGGTGGGGCCCCCAATTGACATCAGTTGACCTAATTTTCTTGAAGTCAATGAAGCCAGCAACAGTTGAGGGTTTAGCTCATTTTTCCTAATTATTTCTGCTTTAATCACAACTCTCTCCCTCTTTAAGGACCACCACCAGCTGGAAGCTGGAGAATAAATAACAATACAATGTTTCCAATAAAATAATTGGTACCTGTTCTGTTGGATTATAAGACATTATACAAGACACTGCATTGACTCCATATGGTGGGGTGGGCAGGAGGCAGGTGTGGAATGGCACATAGTGTCCTGGATTAAGGTATTCTGACTTTATCCAGGTCATGCAGCCAAACAATCTTGATAGCATGAAAGAGCATCAGTACACAAGGCAAACAATTCTGCATGGAAATTCATGAACACATGGCCATAGAGGCCGAAAACATAAATGCTTTCAAAAAGCAGCTAAAAAAGTTGATGAAAGACAAGATAATTCAGCCTTTATCAACCACAGAATCATAGAATAGTTTGGGTTAGAAAAGACCTTAAAGATCATCTCATTCCAGACCCCCTGCCATGAGCAGGGACATCTTCCACTAGACCTGGCTGTTCCAAGCCCCATCCAATATGGCCTTGAACACACCCAGGAATGGGAATAAATAAAAACACGGATTGCACTTCAGGCTTATAAAGTCTTTTAAGACTTATGTTTCTGGAAGATGGCAAGATGTATGCAAGTAATAAATGCAATGCAAGATTTTTCCTGTTTTGCAGTGTTCACCTGAAGATCCATTGCAGTTCACTCCCAAGGACACTTGGACATTTGGCTCTAACTCACACAGAATCACAGATGGTGCTGAGTTGGAAGGGACACACAAGGATCATCAAGTCCAACTCCCAGCCCTGCACAGGACCATCCCCAAGAGTCACACCAGGTGCCTGAGAGGATCATCCAAACACTCCTTGGCAGCCTTGGTCCTGTGCCCACTGCCCTGGGGAGTGTGTTCGGTGCCCACCACCCTCTGGGGGAAGAACCTCTTTCTAATCTCCAACCTAGCCCTGCCCTGACACAACTCCAGCCATTCCCTGGGATCCTGTCCCTGGTCCCCACAGAGCAGCGATCAGTGCCTGCCCCTCCTCTGCCCCTCAGGATGAAGTTGTACCTGCAATGAGGTCTCTCCTCAATCTCCTCTTCTCCACCTGAACACACCAAGTGCCCTCAGCTGCTCCTCACACACTTCCCCTCAAGGCTTTTCACCATCCTCATTCCCCTCCTTTGGATGCTCTCTAATGGCTTCATGTCTTTCTCAAGCTCAACTCAATTATAACCATTCTTAGTAAAGCTTTCTTCACCCTTAACACTCGGATCACTGTCTGTGCTTTCTGGCTGACTTCCATATCTTCTGTTGAATAAGGCCTATCTGTTTTTTGTGAGGTTATATTTTGTTTTGTACTTTTGCCTTTTTTTTCCCTCCAGAATTACCCATATTGCTCTCATCTTTACTTTCCTTTACTCTTTTCTAGTAAGTAACTAGATATGGAATGTGATGTATATGCACATATATGTGTGTGTGTGTGTGTGTGTGCATACTTATATATATACATATTTTCTGTGCTTAATTCTTTGCAATTAAGCTTGGTGATAATTGTTTTTGTGCATTAGTCATAATCACTTTTTAAGCAGCAAAGCCTATTATTGCTGTAGTGTGTGTTTCAGATGCCCTGCAGATTTGAGTAATTTTGGGTAAGGCAGCTGTGTGTGGTAAAAAGATTTTACAATGCCTATAAAATTTTGCCTCATGACATGTTCAGTAAGTGAATCTGTGGCACTGTGAAGCAGTTTCAGTACTTTTATTAAATACACAGTACCACCACATTATGCAGTTGTTAAACAAGACCCATCCTTCCAGACAGAGGTTAGAAGGTGTAGATTCTGGGGTGAGAGTTCATCAGGAGCAAAGGGTTTCTGTGGGGATGGTTCACTTTGCCTTTATCCAAGGTTTTGGATGTGTGAAGTTGGATCATCTTTCCTCAAATTCCATAAATGTTACTGAATACTAAATGTTAGTGCTGCAGAATGAGCCACTAGAAAGGATGTTTGAAAAATTGGTTTGATTTTACAAATATATGTCAAGGAAAAATTAGGGGAGACACTTCAAATATCTTTCTTCTCATCCCATTTAGGTGTCTAGGTGTTATTTGCCTGAGTCTCAGCTCAGCACTTGGGTCAAAGAAGACATCCCTGGAGACAGTGACTTGTCTCTTCCTAACACTGGTCTTTATAGGGAGAGAGATAAAGAGTTCTCAGGAGGTCCCAGTTTTTATCTACAAGTACAAAAAAAATTCAAGCCTGAAAACATTGGATCTAGGCATTCAGAATTTATCTATCTAACATGAAAAAGGGATTAATTCCATAATTTTTAATCCTAATCTGAGTCAGACCAAGCATTAAAGGCCAGGGTCTTCTTCATGATGCCCAGTGAAAGGATACAGGAAGTTCCATCTATATATGAGGAAAAAGTTCTTTACTGTGAGGGTGACAGAGGACTGGAACAGGCTAACCAAACAGGTCATGGAGTCTCCTTCTCTGGAGATATTCCCACCTGGACACAGTCCTATGCAACCTGCTACAGGTGAACCTGCTTTAACAGGAAGGTTGGACTGGATGATCTCCAGAGGGCCCTTCCAATCCAAACCATTCTGTGATTCTGTGACAGCTGTATCACAGCTTATCTGACACACTCCTATATCCCTCAGAGGGGTCTTTTAAGTAGGTTGGAAAACTGACCAGTATTTGGTTTCTTCACAGGTTGCTCCTGAAGAAGCCAAAGGGGCTAAAGGGCACCAGCAACTTCTGTTTTAGCAGCATTCAGAGCCATCTTCTAATATACATTTACCAAGTTGGTGGTCTTTTTTTAATTTTTAATCCAGGGCTTCAGTAACAGTGTTATAGACCTCCCAGATCAATGCTGAGTCATATGGCACCAACTCAAGGACTGAACTGAAAGATTTTACTTTTGACTTAAAAAAAAAAAAAGGTAATATAAGCTTGTCTTCATTCACCTGTTCACAAGAAAAAACACTATTCACACCCTGATCTGTGCAAAAATCCTACAGGCAAATATTGTTTCTGTTGCTGAAAGACCTGCTGGCTAAAACAAATGAAAATAGTGGTCCACCCATAAAACATCCTGAAGGAAAAGAAGAAGTTCAATTATCTGAGGGCACTGCTTGGCATGATTCCCTCCATCACTTTGAACTGCCATGATACAAAGCACTACATTGCAGCTGTGAGGGAGCAGTATTTCACAGAATCACGGAATGGTTTAGGTTGCAAAGGATCTCGAAGACCAACTAGTTCAAATCTCATGGGCAGGGACACCTTCCACTATCCCAGGTTGCTCCAAGCCCCATCCAACCTGTCCTTGGACATTGCCAGGGATGGGGCAGCTTCTCTGGACAGCCTGTGCCAGGGCCTCACCACCTTCACAGGGAAGAATTTCTTCCAAATATCTCATCTAAATCTAACCTCTTACAGTTTGAAGCCATTCCCCTTTTCCTGTCAAAGTAACTTTCTTTCTTCTCCCTCCTTATTTGCAACTCACAGGCAAGACAAGTGTATGGTATAAAGGCAGGATTTGTAGTAGGAGGTATTTGAAGTGATTTAGAAGTTATTAAGATGAGCTGAGTGCATGGTTCTTATTAAATCTCTCATCCCTTGGTGAAGACAAGAGAGGGCTAACACAAACATGCTGTGATCAGATCAGATGTCATGAGGACTGTGCCTTTAGAGATCCTTCAACATTATGTCCTAAATAAACCCACAGGCACAATTATTGAAAAGAAATGTGTTGCAATCACACTTAATTAGTTTCAGTTAAGCTGGGGTAGAGACACCTTATGCAATGAACTTTAACCTTCACAAGCCATTTCCACTTTCTTCCTCAGATCACATTCCTTTTGAATACCCTTCTCCACCCCTCACCCTGAACCAGAAGGATTCTCTTTTCTGAAAAAACACTCTTTTCCATTGTATCCCTGCAAGCATTTGTGAGGGCATAGATCACAGTATCAGAAAACTCTTAATTTCCTTCTTTTCTGGTTTCATCATGCCTCTCTGGCTGCTGCAAAACTGTGAAAACTGATCCAACACCTCCTCCTCCAAAATTAGGACCAAATTTCCCTAAAAGAAAAGCCAATTTTTGAAAGATACACGTCTTTACACTAGTTTTCATGAACTATTTGATAAAAAGCAGGCAAGTTTCCTCTGGAAAATTCCTTGGTTTCTTGCCATTTGACTTGGTTATCCCCAGTCTTCCTCTCCTCTATACCATACAAGACAGGTGTAGAGGAATCTCCCTGAACAATCTACCTCCATGTGCAGCATCCTGCAAAGAAACTTAATCCATTCAAGAAGTAAAAACCTTGGCATCAAAGTTATCTCTGGGTTTTATTTTCCCCAGAAATAAAATAATTTTTAATTCTCCCATTTAATTTCATAATTTTTTTTTTTTTTTTAAATTGACTTCCTTTCAGAACAGTTAGGCTTGTTTCCAGCCAGCTCCAGTGTTTTTTTCAGGAACAAGGGTGTCAAAATTAATTGAATTTATAGTTCTTAAAGTATTAATTTTCATTTTGACTATTTGGGGATTGCACTGGATAGGTAGGTGGCTGGATAGATGGATAATAGGTGATGATAGATGATAGATAGATAGATAGATAGATAGATAGATAGATAGATAGATAGATAGATAGATAGATAGACAGATGGATAGATAGATAGATAGATAGATAGATAGATAGATAGATAGATAGATAGATAGATAGATAGATAGATAGATGATAGA
>JAWWEE010000105.1:112769920-112786761 GCA_035221455.1 Xenops minutus
ATAGATAGATGATAGATAGATAGATAGATAGATAGATAGATAGATAGATAGATAGATAGATAGATAGATAGATAGAATGAATGAATATCACAGAATCACAGAATCATTTAGGTTTGAAAAGATCTCCCAGGTCATCGAGTCCAACCTGCGACCAATCCACACCTTGTCATCCAGCCCAGAGCACTGAGTCATCCAGTCACTCCTTGAACACCTCCAGGGATGGGGACTCCACCACCTCCCTGGGCAGCCCCTTTCGATGCCTGACAACTCTTTCAGTAAAGAAATTCTTCCTGATGTCCAAGCTGAAACTCCTCTGGAGCTGCTTCTCCAGACCAACTCCCCCCCGGCTCCCTCAGCTACTCCTTATAGGACTCACTCTCCGGTCCCTTCCTCAGTTCTGTTCCCATCTCTGAATTCTCTCCAGCACCTCAATGTCTTTCTTGAAGTGAGGGGCCCAAAACTGGACACAGAACTAGAGGTGTGGCCTCACATGTGCCCAGCAGAGGGGACAATCACTTCACTGGTCCTTCTGGCTACTATTTTTTGACACACACAGATTCTGTGGTTCACAAGTTGATTAAAATCAGGGCATTAGACTTTTTCATCCTTGAAAATGACCAGACCAGACTCCTGAATAATTTTAAATAATTTTTCAGAATTTTCACAGGTGGAAAAAGAGTTAAAAGCAATTTTTTCCTTGTGACAGTTCAAGCTTTGATGAATCTACACTCTCCAGTGAAACAGATCCCATTAAAAAGTTTCCCTTCACCACCCATTTCTACTTTACCCTACTTTAGATCCCCTGGAGTTTTATGAAATATAACATTCCCTGACTACAAGCTCTGATTCTTCTTGCTCTCAACATATGCTTTCCCTTTTCTGGGTCAGTGCTGCTCCTGATGTTAAGTTCTCTGAAAACCAAACAGGTTTAATTATAAGCCTAACATCCAGGTCTCATGGACCCATCCTCTCTTCATCCCATGCCTCCTTTCTGCCTCCCATGAAGGTGGTGACAGAAAGTGAGGAAAATCCCCATTCCTGACCTCAGTGCTTGGACACTGGGATATGTTTTAAGGCTCCACCAACCAGCAGTGCTTTTCAGCAAAGTTTGCAGACCACTGTTTTGCTGGGGAATTAAAAGAAAAACACCATGTGCAGTGCTGTCAACACCTTGGCAATATCAGCCTTTCCTCAATTACTTTTGCTTACAAATTACTCCTAATTTTGTTCTTTAAAGCTAGTTAAGAACAAGTGCTGGTAGGATTGATGGGGAACTAACTGCATGATTAAGTAATTACATTTTTAAAGCTTGCCTTACACTACAACTAATGATTTGTCACACAGTAGCAGAAACTCAAGATAATGAATGAGAAATGTTTAGAGGTAGTTCATTTCTTCCAAGTCTTTTATCATATTGTGGCTTGTGCCATATCTGCATATGATTCCCAAAGAAAGAAAATCTATCATACAATCACAACATTTCTGAGCAATTTGTTAGACCTTTGATCACATGTACTATTATTATGTGATTTGTTCTATGATCAGAATTCATTTGTGTTAGAAAAGACTCAATTGGTTTTGGATAAAATAGTTTTCTGTCAGAAAATGGAGGTTTCACTGAATTATAACGTACTCTTGTTGAACAGTAACTCACCAAAATCCAGCACATCAAGAATAATTTGACACCGTTTCCATAGATTCAAATTTAATAATTTTGTCTGTTTTATTTCAGTATGTCATACACATGAAAAAAAAGGCTTTTCAGGTTATATATATATATATATATACATGGAGTTTTAATAAGGTTGTTTTAATTTTTCTGAAAAGTAATGCTTCCCTAATTCCACCTTCTTAGACATTTCTGAAATTTTGGCTTTTTACCTCCCTCAATTAAAACAAATGAAAATAAAGAGGCAATGTTTATAAATAAATATTCCAGGCTTTGATCAGATCTAATTTGATAGCCAGCTGAATTAATTTGATCAGATGTTGACTATTATTTACAACGTAGGAGCATTTGAAGGCTTCAAACACAGTTGTGCCCCAGCTGAATGAGACATGCCATGGTTGCTGATGGGCTGATCCAGAGCCCTGAGATGCCAATGGAAATACTCCTACAGACTGCTCTAGACTTGGAATCTGGCTCACAAGGAAAATGAATCTCTGCCTCAAGCAGCTGATATCCAGTGGAGAGGAGGTGGAGGAAGAAAAAGGGGCTTACCCAGTATCAGAGAAAACAACTTCTGGTTATTGTTCCCCATCCACAGAATCACAGAAGGGTTTGGGTTGGAAGGGATCCTAAAGACCATCTTGGTCCAAAAGCCCCTGCCATGGGCAGGGACACCTTCCACTAGACAAGGCTGCTCAGTGCCCTGTCCAATCTGGCCTTGAAATTCCATTTCTGTCCTCATTTGAAAATATTAATTCTAATAGCCTCTGCTCTTTTTTTTTTTTTTTTTTTTAATAGGAAACAGATCTATTTCAAGTTGTTTGAATTTTAGGGATTTTTGTCTCTTTATTTGTTCCTTTTTTAAACCACATCAAATCACTAAGGCAGCAGAATAAGCAATTTACCATTTGGGGCTCTCTCCAGTCTATATTTTCACTCATCATTTGTAATTTGTCCTAGGGGATGTCTGCTTGCTGATGAAGAAGGAAGAATATGAGATTGGAATTACTTCAGGACAGTCTGGTCACAGAGAAAGGAAAGACTCTAGAACCCACTTTGCTTTAGAGCTTGGAGAAACATATTTGGTGTTCCAGTTAAAACCAGAAGTATGGGAGAAGTGGGAGCCTTGTTTCCTCCCTCAAGGACTACCCTCACACCTCACTGCCTTCATGCCAATCCTGTCATCCCACCTGGCACAGGCAGAGGCAGTAGTAAGGTCATGATTAGTCTCCATTCTCCTGAACCATGGTGTCTTTAGCATTGGTCCATTATCATCACTCCTGGTCATGTCTGGTACTGAATAATCCAAAAGAACTCCAAAAATTTTATGTATTTATTGTAATTTCAACAGAGTAAAGCCACTTCTGATTTACAGTGAAACTATTTCCATGAAACACAGTCTGGATGTGCCTGTTTTAGATGAGATTTTATTGCACTTAAAAAAGTGCAAGGAAGAGAGTTCTCCTGACCCAGAGAGTTGATGAGCTACACAAAAGCATGTCAGGTGGAGGAATAGATATGAAGTGTCTTCAAGTGCAGACTCATTGTGACACAAACTTTCGATATCCTAGGGCATAGTTTTAATTTTTATACACAGAAAATATTAAAAATATTCGCTCCTTGCTGCAAAAAGGTAACTGATTTCATCCTTGTAAAAGCAGGAGTAATTAACCAATAGCAGTTATCAAAGCAGGTCTTCTTTGCTGTTGTCAGAAGACTAAATAAAATCTCTGTCTTAAAATAGTTTATACAAACATACCATTGTAGCCAGAAGAAGGCATGTAAAAACAAATGCAGCAAATAGAATTGTCTATGCCAATAATATTGCAAGAAGACTTAAAAACTGCTTTGCATGTTGGGCTGAAAAGGATGTGCATGTGGATTTTTTGCTGGTTTGGATTTTTTTGGGTTTTTTTCCCCGTTTGTTTTAAAATTTTTTTCCCTTCCTAGCAGTTACTCTTCCAAACACAAAGGACAACTAAACTGACATCAAGTAAAGTTAGTATTCTCCTGTCATTTCTCTGGACATCATCTGTGACAGTTGTGCTCGCGGTGGTTCGGTCCCTCACACGTCACTGTTTTCATGTCAGTTCTCTGTTTCACGTCGCAGAAATCCCTTCTGTCAGCTCCCATTCAGTTTGATAGGTCATGCTTACACCTGCAAGCTGGGGCAGTGCCTCCCTGACAGGATCTGTCACAGCACAGCAGTCACCATGCTCAGCCAAACAGCAACTTCACTCAGCAGCAAGTTTGTTGTGATGACTTTTAGGATTTGAGAGTTTCTGGGGTTTTTTTAATTCTTTTTTTTCCTCCCCCTTTCCTTTTCCCTCCTCTCTGCCAGTGACACACACTGGGAAGTACAGGAGAAATGACAACTTTCATCAATGGGGAGAAAACAGAGACTTGTCTGGCAAATTCAGGCCAAGAGCATGGTTTACTTTTCCTGCCTTGCTCTGTGCCAAGACTATTACAGGATGTCATGACACTTAAAAAATTCCTTGGGTGTACAAAGCTCATGAATCATTTAAATATGTGTCTCTGTATTTCTAAGCAGCTCTAGAAAATATTAAAATTAGGGATGGCAAAAGCCTCTGAGGTCATCTGCTCCATCCACTCCTGACAACTCAGGATTGCTCTCTCGGTGCACAATGGGAATGTCCTTCAGTCCTCTGTCCGCTCACATTTAACTGCATGTAGAAAGCCACTGGATTTTTAATTAGACCCACGTATTTCACCCTTGGGAAATCTCTGTCATTATTCAAACCTCATTCCTTTTTTATCCTGCAACAGGTCTTGGTAGGTTCTTGAACCAAGAAGCTGCACAAATTAGAGGAGATGAAAAAGGTATGAGACGCAGAACTTGGCCTTTTCACCTTTGCCTACACAGAGCAATTTTATTAAAGCAAAGAATTTGTCTCTTGGTGTATCACACACTCTTACTAGCACATAATTATTAATTACTGCCTCTTTTTGAAGTTATATGTTGCTTATTTTACCACAAATAAATATAATTTTTAGCTTTTCACTGTCAAATTACACACCTCAGTGTGGTCATAGAAAACTTAATAAACCTTTGTTGTTGGACATTTCTTGTACTGGTTATGATCTTGATTTATGGGGTGGAAGAGCCCCTGCCCTTTGTGCTCACTGTAAATCATGGCTAGGTAAAAAAGGAACTATCAAAGTCCAATAGTTTATATGAAACAGAGAAAATCAGTTTTGTGCTGAAGATATTTGTCAGATAACTTGAGGTGAACTCTTACTCCTAAGCTCTTTCATTAAGGTTGAGAAAATCACTGGAAATATGGTCACATCACATGGGGTAGAACATTCAGAGGAATACTGAGAAGACACCAGGGTAGGCTGATCGTAGAATCAGCAACTGTATGGCCTTGGCATCACCCAGAACTATCGTATATGGGAGATGTACGCTGGTGCCTGACTTGTTTATGGAAAGAAATGTGAATCTGCCCTCATTCCATACCTACCTGTACTGGAGCACCTTGATCCAGCCAAGCATATTTTAAAATAAAATGTTTTAAATGTTTTATGCACTTGAATGATTTATTTTTTTAAATCTCTCATGGACAGATATCTGTTCCTGCCGTGGCATGGGTCACCCATGGGTCACAGTCCCTGCAGAGCTGCACCTCCTCTTTCACAGAGCACTTTCCCCCAGGAGCACCTCTCCAGTTGTATTCCCAGTAATATCTTCTTCCACATGTCTCCTTCATTTCTCCCCATATTTCTCCAGACTCATTTCCTCATCTCTCTCCACCCATCTCCTCCACACCTTCTTTGGGGCTCTGAGCAACCAAATCTAGTTGAAGATGTCCCCTCTTACTGCAGAGGGGTTGAACCAGAAGAGTTTTAATTTTGGCCCCTTCTAACTCAAATCATTCTATCATTCTACAATTTTATGATTACATGTATTAATTTTGTTCCTTCTTTCTGTTCATTTCTGGACTGTGAATTATTTGAGTCAAACATCTTTCCTTATAACTTCAATACTGGGATAACTGAGAGAGGTGACATGAAATCTGAACATTCCTGTGCCACGCCTGCCTGTAAATAGCCAAAACTTGTCATTGCATCCTCCTGTCCCAATTGCAAATTCTGCTGAGTCAAATCCCTGTTTTCTATACATGTTTGTAATTTTGCAGTTAACGTCTCTTTTTCCAGTGGATTCCAGTGAATTGGTCTCTTGTGAACGCCCTTCAGTCTGCCACAGCATCCTCAGTGAAAAGATTAGCAGTATAAGCCTGCATGAAAGTATCTCTTAAATTATATTCCACAATTTAAAAGACAAAATTTAGACCAAAAAAAGAAAAAGAAAAAAAAAAAAAAAGAAAAAAGATCAGGGGAAATTAGTTATATGTGGGAGATAAGATAATATTGAAAACCTGAGCTGAGTTTAAGCTCTGCTAACTCTGCACAATGAAGATGTAGTTTTTCTGTACATCACAACATTTTTGGCACACTCTGAATCCACACTTCACAGGGGAATCCCAGCACTGGAGTACTATGAAAATACAGACTCACATAGCAGTGAAACACCTCAAGAAGTGACACACAATGAGGGGGAAATAGCATTTGCCTTTCACTGGGAATGTTAGCTTCCAGAAAAGAAATAATTCTTTGGGCTTTCACCAAGTGATTTTTCCATTTCAGTGTATAATTTCTTTATTTACCATTACACCGATTATCCATCCTTAGACTAATGATCAAATAGCTCTCAAGTCCAAGATATTTGGCTAAGGCAGCCCGCAGGATTTTTCTTTTCCTTTCAGTCCTTTTTTTTCCCCCCTTTTATTCCAAATTTTTAGGGTGATTATAGGGTGTGTAAGATCGTTAAAGGATTGGCAGCAAGCACAAAACTCAAATCCCTTATCCAGAGGCTAGAGGAAATGTGAGTTGCCAACATGCAATTCCTTCATTGTCCCACTGATGTCCTGAATTAATGGAGGAATCATGCTCTCACTCCACTGAGGGAAGAATACAAACTTCTCTGCTTCACAAAAATCTAACATAGGATGACAACAACTAAACATATATTGAACTCCAAGTATTTGGTTAAAATTTATCAATCTTAATGTTAGAGAAGCAAAAAGCTACAGTAAGAACAGGTTTTGGTATTTTATTTATTTTTAATTTTTTTTTAGTTATTCCTTATATCCAAGATAAGCTGCTAAGAAAGTTGTTTCTTAAGTATCTGAGCAAATATTGAACTTCAAGCCAAAAGACAAATCAGAATCCTTTTTTTAAAAAAAAAAAAATAAAGATGATACTGGGAAAGAACAGAAGAACCACCAAAAAATTTAGGATTTCTTATTCCTGTCTTCTTCACATTCATAGTTCATGAGCAAAAGGAGTCAGAACAACAGATATTAAATTTACTAATAGCGATTAAATGAATGCAGCTTGAGTAGCTGGAAAAGAAGCTTCATAGAGACAGCATTGGAGTGGATCCCATCATCCATTGTTTGGAGAACAGGGAGTTATTTAATCTTCATATCTTGTGGCCATTAGCTGATTAATGCAGCTAATTAATAGATTTTTAACATGGTCACCAACTTTATAAGGTTACAGGTCAATTTTGGTTTAATTTTTTTGTTACTTTAAATAAAATGAAAAATAAGGGGAAAGCCAAATTTAGCTGAATAAATACACAGATATGGCTTTGGTGTAAGAGCAGAATTATCGCTTCTTATTCACCATATTTTGAGGTCTTCTTTCTCCCATTAATTCAGCCAGAAATCACTCTAAATGCCTGAAATATACAAAACAAACAAAAAAACACCAAAACACCTGAACAAAAAAACAAAAAAAAAAAAAACAAAACAAACCACCAAACCCCCCCCAAAAAAAAAAAAAAAAAAAAAAAAAAAAAAAACAAACAACCAAACCCTTAAATTGGAGAAGACATTGGTTTAAGTTTTCATTCTTCTATGGATTTTCCCTGGGGTTTATAATCTCATTCCCACTGTTCAGAAGACACTTGCCGCCAGTTTAGCCATCATGTCCTTAGCTGCTCTCCTGAAACACATCTAATCATATTCCCAAAAAGTCCGCCTGGATTGGTCTATAAGTAGCTACACATTGCTTCTCCAATATGTAAACTTTTGTATTTATGACTGAAAATTATGAAAATTCCAAGACATGAATATTTGGGACAGAAAGCAAAAAATATCTTAAATAAATGTCAGTGGGAAAATATTTGCGCTGTTGCCCCAGCCACAAGAAGAGCTGTGATGTCCCAAAATAATCTGCACTTCAGAGCTGACTGTGGTCCAGTTCTGCACTTTTCCCTGGCAAATATCCATGCAGGTGTCATAGGAAATCCTACCTGTACAGAGAGCACAAGACACACCTGTTATCTTGCTGGAAAAACAAGGCACAAATTACCAAAGACACTTTTGTTCACTTATCTTTTTTTAAAAGAATTGAATTTCCTTCTCCTTCATCTTTGAGTTTTTCTCTTGTTTGGATCAATTAGGATTATTTCATCTCAGGGGGTTTCCACTTTTTTTTTCTTTATTTTTTCTTCTCACTGTATACTTTTTTTCCTGGATTATGAAGAAAGGGTCATACTGTGGGTAGTTCTGATTTATCTGTTTTCTTTCCCTATTATATTCTATGTTTTTCACATTTTCATTTGAGTGATAACTGAAAGTATGGGGGAAAAAATATGAAAAATCAGTCAAGAATTAAAGTTTTTGAGCTAACAGGTACAGACAGACACTGAGCTTCTCTAAGGAAACCTAAAGGTCATTTTAGAATCCATGCTAAGAATTTCCACCAGCACCCAGTTCTGTGCTCTTTGGGCAATTTGAGCCAATGGACAAAATTTTAAGTCTTTGATTATTGCGCTTTTCAAACCATATATCTTTTAGGAAGTTCACCTGAACATCAACTCATTGAGGTGCAAGGTAGCAAATGGAGAAATGTTTTAATTGTAGAATCACAGAATTATTGATGTTGGAAAAGACCTCTAAGATCAGCAAGTCTGACCATCAACTCAGCAACCATGTTCACCACTAAACCGTGTTCCCAAGTGCCACATCCACATGTTTTTTGGACACTTCCAAGGATGGTGACTCCACCACTTCCCTGGCCAGCATTGTTTCTGCTGCAGTTCACTTTGGAGAGGAAAAGGGTTTGCAAAGAAGTGGGGAAAAAGAAAAAAGGGATTTTTTTTTTAAATGAAAACCAAATACTCCAGAGTCACACTCCACTTCAGGCTCCTCCTGCATCACCTGGCTCAGCAGAGTTGTGGGTCTCTTATGCCTAAAAGACTAAGGATAACTCATGTGCTACTTACTGTGTGTCACCTGGAAACAGCCCTTCCTCCAATCCAACCCTAAGCAATTTGTCTCAGATGCCTTTTCAAAGGCAGAAAAATCACTTCCTCATATCTAAACTGATGCTTTAAACTGTCTAGGAACTGGTGTCTGTTGCTCTGTCTCACACAAGTGCTACTTTCCTTTTCAGTTGTTAGACATGTGTTTTTTTAAAGCATCCCATGCGCTTTCGAGGACACTGCTGAACACCAGCGGTTTTCCTGGCAGCTCCCAAACACTGTGCCTTCCTTCCCTAACCTGTTTGGCCTTTGGTGCAGTGGTGTCAACTGGTGTGTGGATGTGGAGGGAGGCAGGTGGTGCCAGGGCTGACACAGGGGAGAACCTTCCTGTAGGGCTCCTGCTGCTCTGCTTAAAAACCCATCCTTGCCTGAAACCTGCTCCCTCCAGCGAGGGTCTGATTCCACTTGTGAGCAGGAACCGTGCCATTCTAACAGATGGGCTCCAGTGCAAACAGCCAAGAAAACATGTATATTCATAAAAAACCCAAAACACAACAAAAAAAATCCTAAAAAAAAAATGGGTACTGAGGGCATGAATACCAGCCAAAAACATCAACATCTCTCTGTGTCTTCTCTTGAGCGTACAAATCCATGGTTAAGGGGATGTGTGGGCGCTGAGCTGAATTCATTAAAAAAATTAAAACAAAATGCCTGGCCACGTAGAAAGGGATTTCAGAGCATCAGGAAATGGGCAAGGTGCCCTGAGAGAGGAAAAAGGAAAGAGAAAAGTAATATTCAGGAATAGACTGAGCCAGAAAAACGCATGGGGTCTGGCTGGTAATTCCCACAGCCTGTGACCTGTCTGGGTGCTCAGCTCACGTGTTTGGTTTGGGGGCTGGGAGGAGAGGTAGGTACAATGCCCTGACTTGGTTTTTTTTTTCCCCCAATCAAGCTATTTCTCATTTAGTAGGCCAAAATTAAAACAAAGAAACAAAGAGAACATTCCAAACCAAGAGTTTTAGGCTGATCTAAGATTTGGGGCTCACACAGTTGTGTTCTTCAGGTCCTGTGGACATGAGTCCTGGTGGCTTTGGGGCAGAGAACTGTGACGTCACAAGTGAGACCATCATGGAGAACAGGTGGGATGGAATTGAGAACATTAAAAAAGGGGTTGTGAACACAGGTGAGGAACACATCTCACCTGGAAGACCTGCTGGGAAGCTCCTCCTAGCACCAAATAGACACAACACCCCAGTAAAACCCAGGTCTAGGCATGAGACAACCAGGAGGGTGCTGAGGCTGCCAGCATGGAAAATAGCCACAGGAATACTCCATTTAAGGCACAAACCTCGAAAACCAAGTTGATGGGAGCTGAGGTGGAGGAAGGGCCAAATAGGTGGAACATCATGAATTTCTCTTGTGCATCCCATCCTTGCTGGTAGTAGAAGCAGCAAACAAACCTGATCCTATCCTTTTCCTACCAGCAACACACAGAATCATAGAGCCTTTACTGTCGGAAAAGACCTTGAACAGCACAAATAGGAGACTTTAAGCTCAGTTATAGTCAGCCCTTTATCCCCACAGCTGGGTAAAACCTCTTAGTGGGGTGGTACCTCCCTCATACTCAGCAGAGAGAGGTCTTACTCTGCCTGTTTTGTAGCTTGGAACTGCACCCAAATTTTCTAGTTCCTTGAAGACATTGCTGTTCTTGGAACAATGGAATGGTGTGGGATCAGCCTCTGCTTTTGAAGCTGTTCCAGCTCATACAAAACAGTTAAAGAAAGGCCTGCAAGCCAGCTCTCTCATGGGACTGTGTTAACATAAGGGTTATGGTTTTACATTGCTGAAGTTAATTCATGTTTCATTGCCTTATGAAAAGCTGAATATTTCAGTTTTGCCCCTAACTGTGAGGGATACCTTCATTACAAGGCACTGTGGATCACTCCAGAAAGTGTTGGGATGTCAACCTTTCCCTATATCACCTTGTGGTTTTCAAAGGAAAAGAGGAGTCAATAAGAAAGTTCAAGGAACATGAGTGTTCTTAGCTCAGGAGGGTACTAAAGATAGAGATATTTGCTAAGGTTTCAAGTTTCTATGAGCTGAAATCAAGCAGCATTAGAACCCATGTCCTCTTGAAAATGCTACTGGGTATAAAACAAACCAAGACCTCCAAAAATCTCAGTCTAAGCAGCTTGCACGGTCCATGGCAGGGGGCTGGAACTAGATGGCCTTTAAGGTTCCTTCCAACCCAAACCATTCTGTGATTCTATGACTATTGGTATTGGGATCTTCTCAGTGCTCTGTGGAGATTCTAAACTGGAGATTGTCAAAACTCCTCTGTGTTCAGCAAAAATCTGTTAACTCTTCAAGTCTTTGATCTTTAACCTGTGTGCAGCCACATCGGTGCAAATCTTTGTACTTTTCTCCCAATGATCTCAAAATCTACTGATGTTCATTGTGCCAGAAGTTAATGCTCCCTCCCCGCAGTGCAGCAGCTATTATTATTATTATCATTATTATTGTTATTATTACTCAAATCTTTTCCCACTGTACTCTCACTTCTCCTAACGAATAATAACAATAACAACACTAATAATGATAATTAAAAAAAAAACAAACACAGAATTCAGATTCTGCCCTTTCTAATTACAAATCACCACCTGTGGTAAAATTATTGAAAAACAGATGAGCATTTCATTCCAGCAATAGCCTTAAAACAAGCAGCAGTTCCAACTGCCAGTGTGATGTATAGACACGGTGCAGGGCAGATGAGGGATTAATTAGGTCTGTCCCTGCACATTGCCAGGGGAGCACTTCTGTAGAGGTGATTGAAAACTAGAAAGAGTGGCATTAGTCTTCATTGTTGGTTAAAGGCAACAAAAATAAAGATGCAATTGAGTTGACAAAGCTTCCAGGTATGTGGCTGAGTCATTTGGAGGTGTCAGAATGATCAAACCATAATTAATTAGCTAAAGTGCTATATTTAATTCCTCAACTTTAATGAAGATTTCTGCAGCTGAAAACAAACGGCAATACCATTTGTTTCTGAAGGGAAGGAGTGGAGAACACTAAGGGGATGATGCCAAAGTTTAATGTTGCCTTTATAATCAAGCCCATGTTTTTAATCTTATTGTCATTTTCCGTACAAACACCGAAACCCAATGCTGTTGTATGTATTAGCACCGCTATTACAAGACCAGAAGTGATTGTGAAACCAAATGTTTATTATTTTCAAGAAATAAAATAGAATACAGCAAAAAAACAAACAAAGCAAAACCAAACAAAAAAAAGCCCAGAAACCAAACCAAAGCAAAACCAACAAATCAGTATTTTCTACTATTGGTCTCCAGGGTTGATATTGTGGAGACACAGAAGACCCCAGTTGCAGGTACTCTAAATCTTTATCTCAGGGATTTAATGCAGCTTGTTTCAAAGGAAAGAAATTTGAGATTTATGAGTTAAGAATTGGAAAAGTAAAATGTAAGTTTCACTACCAGTGTGTGAGACTGTGGACAATCCCAGCCTTGGGATCTAGGCTGAGGGAAGATCTGCCTGAAACATCTAGGCAGCACTTCTTGAGTAAATACCTATCCACAATTGTAAGAGGTTTCTTTCTCGTTAGCTTTATCACCTTCCACCACAATACATAATGCTCCCGAATTCTATCATGTACTTAGACCTTCAAAGACTCAACCCCAAATGTTCCATGATTTTTGTCCCACGCTACCACATAAGTGCACAACAAGAACTCTGGAATAGACATTTTTCCATGCCATGAATTCAAAAACAAACAAATAAATGTTCTGTTGCACCTGTACATTTACTTCTCACAAACTGAAAGTCACTTTTCCCAATATATTTATTGTCCACATGCAGGTTTTATGCAGGAATGGCTCTTCTCAGGAGATATGAGGGATGGAGCACCTATTCTGTGGAGACAGGCTGAGATAGTTGGGGCCGTTCAATCTGGAGTAGAGAAGGTCCACGGAGTCCTTAGAGGTCCTTCCAGTGCCTAAAGGGGCTCCAGCTCTCCAGCTGGAGAGGGACTTTGGACAAGGGCCTGGAGTGACAGGAAAAGGGGGAATGGCTTCAAACAGACAAAGGCTGGGGTTAGATGGGATATTGGGAAGGAATTCTTGACTCTGAGCATGGTGAGGCCCTGGCACAGGTTGCCCAGAGAAGCTGTGGCTGCCCCATCCCTGGAGGTGTTCAAGATGGATGGGGCTTGGAGAACCTGATCTACTGGAAGGTGTCCCTACCCTTGGCAGGGGGTTGGAATGGGCTGAGCTTTAATGTCCCTTCCAACCCAACATTTCTATGATATGATATGATGATGACTTTACATTGAAACACACCTTCTATTTGGGTTTTTTGTAAAACAAGGAGACATCTTTGCTAATCCCAGGCATGTAGACAGCAAGTTTTTCAATGACTGTGTAATAAACACACACAGCACCTCACTTGTACAATTACCAACAGCTTCTGCAGCACCATTGACAAAATCAGAAATAAGATCCAAAGAAACCTTGATCCTGGTATGATAACAGCACAAATGGTTTAATCAGTGGAAAGCATCATCCAATGAGTCATCAGCATGTAATCATCTTAGGCATCAGAGGGTATTTTCAAATGTCTCCTCTCCAACAATCTGTGACTTGGATAAACCGTACGGCACAACCTTCATAATATCTGATGTTCAACAATTCATTCCTGCTGCTGGCACTCCCGCCCTTGTACAAGCCACAGGGATGAGAAGATGCTTTCTCCCACAAAGGAATTACTGGATTAGCTGACAGTCAAGGTCTTAGCAGGAAGGCCAGTTAATTTATTGTTTCATCTGCAGTATAAAATGTGAGCAGTGCTTTGCTCTTACCCAGCAGCTGTTGCCTCCACCATAAGCTGTTAAAACTCCCTCATTATTCCATATAGCCAGGCCAGGCCCATTTCCTGTGCAGTTGTCATGTCCTTAATATATTATGACATTACAAACTTTATTAGTATATTTGCAGTGCCTTTTTATTTTTTATTAGCTAATGGGCTGCTTGCGTACACCATATTTGCTTAGTCTTTCAGAGCCCAGCCTATAAAATGGCTAAACGTGATCCCATCTGGAAGCCATTAAAGATCAATAGAGATGGAATCTGAAGAAGAAAGAATGAGAAAAGAGAAAAGTAAAAAAAAAAAAAAAAAAAGAAAAAAAAACAATTGTGAACAAAAACCTGTTTGCTTCTGCTTTCAAACCCAAGTCTTCATACTTCCAACGTGACAAAAAGCACCATGGTCTTGTTAACACCAGGAACAACTAATCTAGTTTAAAGGAATCATAAATGTGATTAATGCCCATCGTTTTCTTGATAATTTTGGAAAATAGAAACCTTTCTTACACATGTTCTTTTCTGAAGTGCTGGGCTCTTTGTGGGGAAGCAGCTCAGAGGGCAAACTGCTTCTGTGACAGAAATTAGAGCTATGGTGTCATGTCCCTCTACCACTTTCATGGCTACGTCAAAACATCTGCAGACATTAACATGGCAGGATTGTACCCAAAATGACTGAATTTCATGGTGAAGTGCAGAATATGGCAGCCAGACTTGTAAAGCCCTATATGGTCCCAAAGAATATTAACTCTGCATCTTCAGTACTTAAATATTTTGGCAAATATGCAGGTCTGCAAAGGTTTTGAAGTGTTCCCTCACTAGATGAGGTGCTTGGTGCTGCAGGCGCCGCCAGGGCAGTCGCCACACAGAAAGGGACAGGGGATTTGAAGTTTTGCAGGAGCAAAGGGGATTGTGAACATGAGTCTTCCATGGGCTCATCCCTGACCCAGAGCAACAATCAGCTCTGGGCATGACAGCCAGTCAGAGAGTTGTGCTCAGGGCTGGCACTTGCCTGTAGTGTGGGCACTGAGTGTTTCCCCCATCATGATAAGAGCTGTGCTTGTTCTGGGTGTGTCTCAAAAGCTGCTGCCTGGGAACCTGAAATAGTGAAAACAGAGGCAACCACACTTACCTGGGCTGTGTGTGCTCCCCTCTGCCTTCAGATGCCTCCAGCACAGACAGCTGTGTCTGCTTTAATCACTTTACAGTCACAGAGAGAAGCAGACATTTCCAGGGCCTGATCCACCTGACCTGCTTTAGAAATGTGCCTCAAGATGAGACAAACTGCAACCTAGAAGGACCATTTCCCCTCCTGCATCTCTGAAGGCGAGTCAGGTGGTTAGGTCAGATGCAGATGCCTGCTCTGATGACAGGTGACATCCAGCCAGGACCCATGTGGTCAATGGCTACAGCTATACTAGAAAACCAAATATGGGTACATACTGAGCTAATGGTCACGATCTACCCGTGACCACACAAGTAAATTCTCTTAACCTCTAAACAACTGTGGCTACTTCTACACTACCTGCTAAGGTGATCTTCAGCCAGAGACCAGATGCCTAAATCTGTCCCTGGATAGGAGATCTTTGAGTCTATGTAGGAGCTAAGAAATTTGCCCAATGTAGGAGTCAGCCCTTTGCAGAAATGTTCATTCTGTGGAGTTTTCTATCACTGAGGAAGTGCAGACAGGCTTGGAGTGATTTGTTTCAGCCTTGAGAAGAGAAGGCTCTGGGGATATCTTGTCTATATGTACAGCTAAATGGCATGGGAGAATAAATTATGGAATCATGGAATCACAGGGTGATTTTGTTTGGAAGGGACCTCAAAGATCATCTTGTTCCAAAAGAGACAGAGCCAGACTCTTCTCAGAGGTATCCAGTGGAATGATATGAGGCAGTGGACATACACTGAAATACAAAAAATTCTGCTTAAATGTTAGAAATCCCCTTTTTACTGTCAGGATGACCAAGCACTGGGACTCCTTGCTTAGAGAGGTTGTGGCCTCTCAATCCTAGGACATATTCAAAACCCAGCTGGGCTTGGTCCTTGAAAACATGTTCTAGGACCTCTGATCCTGCTCTGAGAAGGGGAGTTGCCCCAGATGATCTCCAGAAATCCCTTCCCACCTCAGACTCTAAATCTGTGCTTTTCTTCTGGAGTGACAAATGAGCTGTCCAACCTCCTAATGCTGTGCTTGAGCTGTTGTGCCAAAGGACTGTCACTTCTGGAAGAGTTCAGCTTCACAGGAGATACGGTTTTTGCCAAGTAGAGTGTAGACATAATTCTATGGCTCAGTGTTCAAGGGATGTACCTGAAATAATCTCTAATTTTTTAATAGAAGCTCTTAAGTTTCATTGAAAATATTTAAAAAGAAATGCATTTTTTTTTACTTAAATATTTGAAGGGAGGGGGAGGAAAAAAAGCAAATTTAGGCTTAGATTGAGTTGATAAACATGGGGGGTTTTATTTTTTTCCACTCTTGGTTATGTGACAAAACTGAAAAATTTGATGTAAAAGAGATGCACTCCTGAATCCTAAATTTGTGTCTTGTCTATTGTTGCATAGGATGGACAAATTTGGTGTTACTGCTGCTATTCCTATTCTTCCTCTTTTGACTGACAGTTGTGGGGACATTTTTCAGCAGTGTTAGATCTACTTTTGGAAAAACCCAAACAACCCAAACTAAGAATGCAGCTCATCCTTTGCTTGCTCATCTTTTCCTCAGGCTCCTGATGCACCCACAAGTTTAAAAGAAAATTTTACTCTCAATAACTGAAAATCACCCCTCTAAACATTATGCAAAATAATAATAATGATAATACAACACTGATGATGATGATAATAATAAGTAGTGGTAGTAGAAGAAGAAGAAAAAGAACAAGAAGAGAAAGAAACCTAAAGTTCTATATATACAATTTGGTATTTACAGGAAAAGGATGTTTCCTTTAGGCTACTGCTTGGGGGAAAAAAAAAAAAAAAAAAAAAAAAGCAAGGATGT
>JAWWEE010000105.1:112794583-112820742 GCA_035221455.1 Xenops minutus
AAAAAAAAAAAAAAAAAAAAAAAAAAAACCAAAAAAAAAACAAAAAAAAAAAAAAAAAAACCAAAAAAAAAAACCCAAACCAAAACCTCCCTTAAAACTACAGTTTTAACTAAGGCAAAAAACCTAATGATGTCTTGGTGGTTTTAGTTTATTTACATGGGATTGTCCTTTTCTCTTTGGTAATGTGGGTTCAGTATCCAATGCATGTTACAGCTCCAGGACATATTTGCATACTCTTAATCTGTTGGTGTTTTACAACAGACTATTGCAATGTAGAATCATAAAATCATTTGGTTTGGGTTGGAAGGGACCTTAAATCCCACCCAGTTCCAAGCTCCTGCCGTGGACAGGTGCACCTTCCAGTAGACCCACTGGTCAATGCTGCAGCTGGAGTAGAGCTGGAGAGAAGCTGAGACACAACACAACAACTGGGACAGTGTGTGCTTGCCTGATTTTCCATCATTAGAGTGTTGCAGCAGGATTTAGGAGAGTCAGCACTAACTCAGGGTGGCCCTCCATCTTTCCCTTTTCTCTGTTTCTTCCTTATCGTTTACTGTTCATCAGGACATGGTGATGGCAGCACTGATGAGTAAAAGAAGACCTGCAGAAGCTACAATCCTTTAAGGAAACCAAGAAACATCAAAGTCCAATGTTGTTTTTATTCTGGAAAAATGTTTATACTCCTTTGTTTTTTTCCTGTTATTCTATTAAAGTCAAGGTAATCTGTTGACAAAAGAAAAAAAAAGAAAATAAAAAATATTATTAAGAGCAAATAATTATAAGGCATAACTGAAGCCATATCTGTATCCATGCTATTCCATGCTGATACCTGGATCCAGGGGCAGTCACTGAGACACAAAGCTCTTTTACTGGAAAGCAAACAAGGACAGAGAACTAACATAGGATGAGCGATGCAGTGTCCCAAGGGCCAGAGGTTTCCCAAGGCTGCCACTGCTTTTTTCCAAAGAAAGCTCCAAGTTTGGGGATGCAGGTAAAAACTTGCTCAGTGATTGGAAAGAGTGAAAGACTTTGTGCATATTGGTGTTGGGGAAAGCTGGGCTCAGGGATTTAACAACTTTATGATTCTATAAACACACTTCTGTAATCATTGCAAGAAGAAAAACAAAGACAAAATGAGGGAAACCTAAAGAACACAAACCCTCAGTTTATTTTCTCTCTAGAGTGTCCCAAACCTACATTTTCTGTTTCTTTGGACTACTGCCTCATGCCTGTCTTGTTGGCATTTAAAAGCCATTAAATCCAGTGGACAAACCACTTATGTAAATGCTTAAATTAATTACCATACAAATATCAGTTGAACATCTCTATGGGTGCCTGATCTTTAATAGATAAGATTTTTCCTCCTGGAAGTTGTGAGTAAGAAGCTTGCAACCTGCAGCTGTGGACAGCAGCTCAGAGACAACTTTGCAACGGGGCAAAGGCACCATCCTTTGTTCCACAGACATTTAAAACGAGCATAATGTGTCTTTAGGTTTATTTTTGTCTTAGGGTATGGAGAGAGAAAGAGAGATTACAAAGCAAAAAAGCACAGCAAACAAAACTCCATTCAGGAATAAAAAGAATATATATTAATAATTAAAAAATAAAGGTTAAAACTTTGAATGAGGAATTCTACGGTCTCTCTAAGATCTTCAATCACCCCAGAAATCAAAAAGCAGGGATGTGCACCCATGCACAAAGGCTGGAAACTCTTTGGACCTGGTCCTACTCCTAATGACAGGAATCTCTCTCCTTTGACCGCACAGGATGGGGCCCTTTCATTATCTTCCAACCAGCCGATAATTAGCAACTTTCGTAACAACCCTGTCAGATGAGCAGCCCGGGGAAAGGAAAAGAATCTATTATGTGTCCAGAGCCTTCTGTGTGCCCGATCTTCCCGAGCAGATTGGAGCGGGGCTGCCGTCGCGCACAAGCGCCCCAGGTGAAGCCGGACGGGGCTCCCGGGGCTTTATCAGCGCGGCCAGCGCTCCCAGGCACAGCAAAGCCTTCCGCCGGGAAAGGTCCTCCCAAGTGCTGCCACCGCATCCCCAGGATTATCCCCACCGCGCCAACATATCATCTGGCTTTAAACTTCAGCCCCTCTGGCAAAGTATATACTCAAAATGCCTCTCCCCCGCTCGCCGCCTTCCTCCCCGTCCCTGCCCGCTCCTCCCCATCCCTCCTTATCCTTTAGTCCCGTTTTCCCCCCATTCCCGAGCAGCCACGGCCGGCACCGCTGCCAAAGCACCGGGCTGGATTAGCTGCGAGCCAATAGCTGGGGGTCAGGATTAAGAGGCCAGCATGCACTTTAATACAAGCTGCCTATAATTAATGGCATTATTAATAGCTTGACTGAAAAATTCATTAAAAAATCCATTAAAAATAAATACCCTTTTACAAAAGGCATTGCCTTGGGTAAGAAAAACAGAAAAAAAGATAAAGGAAAATTGATTGGTAGTTTTCAGTTTGCAGAAAGACAGACCATAGTTCAAGCTGATTAAAATTGAACATTTTAGATTAAGCACCCTTGCCAAAATATTCTCTGTAGTTACCCAATATGAAAATATTATGAGATGTCACATTACACATTTTTTATATGTGAAGGTTTCAGCAGGAGGCACATCCACCATGTGCACACACACTCAGATGTGCCCACATACATGTGCCCACGCTCGTACTTATAGGTAACTTATTTCCCAAGATATTTTTTCTCCCTCAGGAGCACCAGGACTCCTCCTGCATCAGAGGTGAACTATAAGCGATAAACTCTGAAACTCTACTGCAGAGAGTGTTTTCAAATGCTGCAGAGCAACCTGCCAGCACGTATCTTCCCCTCTCCCTTTGCAGACCTAATTGTTGCATCTAAAAAGAAAAAAAAATCAAACATGAAATGTGTGTCCTTTTGTTTCAGGTATGTGTTTCTCTTCAGATTTCACTACCCCGTGCTCTTCAGCCTTGTGAGTATGCAGACCAGAGAATTTAAAAAACAGGTAAAACTGATTCTCATATGTACTGAGGCCTCTCGATGCCTCTCTAGTAGTGCAAAGAGCCATTAAGAGTGAGCAAAAGGATAATTTATCCCATTTTTTAGTCTTTTTTGCACTGCCTGAGTGGTGTAGAGCTGACTCACACCTACGGCTTTGAACTTTGTTTCCAAATCCTCCTTCTCCAAAGCGAATCTCATGAAGTTACGGCAAGACTGAAAAATAACAGTAATCCTGTACTATTTTTCTTACTCCCAGCACTGAAACTGGAAATCCTGTCAAGGCAGACTCTGATTTATAACTCACAGGTGAAGACTAAACTACCAGCTTCTATCTTCTTATAATCTCCACCTTATTTCCTAGAGTCATAGAATGGTTTGGGTTAGAAGGGACATTAAAAATCATCTCATTCCAAACCCCTGTCATGGTCAGGGACACCTTTCACCAGACTGTGTTGCTTAAAGCACCATCCAACCTGGCCTTGAAGACTTCCAGGGATGGGGCATTTACTGTGTTTTAAAAAGCAGGATAATGTGTGGAGGATTATACCACAATTAGGGTCTAAATAGTGATTGACAGCCACCAAAAGCAGAAGCTGGAGTGAAAAAGAAGCTCTGACAGAACAATCCCCTAATCCCCAAGAACCACAGCTTTGTTTGAAGTAGCCAAATCATCACAAGGCAGAGCAGGATCCCCTTTCCCTCTCTCTAAAGGGGGGCTGGTTAAGGATGTAAAACCCAGTTATGGCTTCTTCTGCCAACTTTGCTGCTGCTCCCAGCATCCCTGCCCTGCAGTTGGCACCACCTCTGCCAGCCCATAACACAAAAAGTTCACTTTCCATCACTGTTACACTGAAGACACAGAGGGTGACTCATGACTTAGTGTCTCGCTTGCTGTTACGATCTATTGGACATCCAGTGCGGAGTATCAGTGAACTCTCTCACACTTCATCCCAGGAAAGCAGAAATATTACTCCTTGGCTCCACATTCCTCCTTGGCTCCTCGTGTTGCCAGCTGTTAGGTTTAATGGCCATCAAACTGTTTGTGCCTCCGAATTAAAAGTCTCCTGGAGGCTATGTTAGATCCCGCCTTTCCTCCTGAGAAACACAGCGATTCCGTGCTCCGATCGCCCCTGTGCTGTCTAATGAATATGGTAAGGTTGTTTTCGAGGCTGCAGCAGTGGGGTTTTTTTGCCCTTAACTACATGTAACAAGCAGTAAAAATTTCACTCCAGGACTAAACTTTCCCAGAAGATATTGTAACAGATAAACGATGCAAGATCCCATAACTGGTCTGGTGTTTGTTGTTGAGTCACTCCCGTTCTTTGATCAGCGCTGTTATTTTACACTGCTAGAGAACAGCATGTAGTGGGGACTGGCAGAAAATGTGCCTCCCCCCACTGATATTTTAAACCTTAGGTGCTAAAACATTAGGTAAAACCTCTTAGAACCGGGTGTTCAGGACCTATGGACACAGAACTCACCTCAAGCAAAAAAAATCACAAGTTGAAATACATCTCATGTTTTCAGACCTGCATAATTTGCAGACTTGTAATCACAAGACTATATCAAAAACTTTTTATTAAAAAAAAAAAGCAGAAATCTACTGAATCTAAATGTTTTATAGGAACAAATCTATTTGAAAAAAACTTGGGATTTTTCAAAATCAAAAAATACTCATCAACTTAAAAACTACCAAAATCAAACTTGTCATGTTCAATTTTCAATTTTCACTTCATAACTTCCAGTAAGCTAAAATAGATTATCTACTAGGATTTTTTTTCAGCTAAATATTGGAAACTAATCTATAATTTAGAATTTTCTGTCTTGTTTTTAAACACAGAAGGTTTTGAACACCTGCCTGTCATCATCAGCTGTCATAATTGGTTGCCTTTGACATGTTGGTCTCAGGTAATTTAGAATGTGAATTTAACCCAAGGACAAAATTTTGCTCTGCATTAAATCAGCACAAATCCTGTTCATTCCCTGTAGAAGGTGATCTAGTTGATTTTGGTTTCATAGTACAATATAAGCAAATTATTTCTGTTCTGGGTGAGGTACAACCACCTCTAGTGGTAGAAATCAGCCACCTGCTAAAAGGCCTTCGTAATTCAAGGGTAAAAAGGTGATATGGCACTTGGCAGAGGGATATTAAGAAGAAATTCTTGGCTGTGAGGGTGGTGAGGGCCTGGCACAGGTTGGCCAGAGAATCTGTGGCTTCTCCATCCCTGGAAGTGTCCAAGGCCAGGTTGGACGGGGCTTGGAACAACCTGAGATAGTGGGAGGTGTCCCTGCCCAAAGCAGGGGGGTGAAACTGAGTGATCTTTAAGGTCCCTTCCAACATAAAGCATTCCACGATTCTATGACATTGCTAATTTAAAGCTATTTCTGTGTGCTGACATCAGTTAAAATTTGGTAGTTATTCTTCTGCCATCAAAAGGGGTACAGGGCATTTTCTAAACCAAAAGTTGCAGAGGTGATCATCTGCCTAAAAACTACCCTTCAAAAATCATAAGCTCTTGTTTCATTAACAGCAAATGAAGCAGAGTGTTTCCACAGAGACATTCCTATGCTGATCTGGGCTCATCTGTCATCCCAGCACTTCTGTGCTCCCAGGATCCAGTCACATCTGGAACTAGCTCTGGTACTTCTGCATGATGTTGTAGATCTTCTGCATTTCCCCCATAATTCTTTCATTTATCCTGGCAACCCGATTTCATCATACATTAGGAGAGAGATTCATTTGACTGAATGTAGATCATTTCACTTTGTATTTCTTTACCAAGATCAGTCACAGCAAGACCTGTCTACAGTCAAAATGGGAAAAAGTATTCCAGGGTTGTGAATTTTCTCATCCTGAAATAGACATTTAAAATTTAAAGATGAATTACCTTGTGACGGTTGCTATTTCTATCTATTAAATCTAGTAAGATTTCAGAGTGAGTAGTTCTGATCAGCTGTATGTAATGTCACCTCTCTAAGTTAATGAAATTAATTAAACTTCCCCTAAATAAAATAAACCTCTCTTTTGAAAAATTAATCTGCAGTGTGATTTAATGGTGGATTGCATGGAGAAAATATATATTACATATATACCTTCAGATAGATTTTTTTTTTTTAATCACAAATTACTGTTAGAAATTAAATGGTATTGGGAAATTTACATTGTATTTGCATTGGGGTTTGGGTTTTGTGACTGGATATTAGGGCAATAACAGAGATGCCTAAATCCAGGCCAGGAGTTAGGGTAATGGTCCAGTAAAGCCTCTGTAACATCTACACAGGAAGAGAAGATGTGATGAGAAAGACCTGAGTATAAAAAACAGGTGCAACACCCTGACACAAAAGTGTTGAAGCATCTAAATATCCTAATTCAGTCAGGAGTCATATTAAAAAAAACCCCCAAAAATGGTTTTAACTCTGAAAGAAGTAAGAGTTAGATAAAAAAAAAAAAAAAGTGGGCAGAATTCCAGGTTTGGGTAACTATCGTATCCAACATATCCCAGCCTGTGGGTGTCTAAAGAGTGATCATCTCACAGAAGGTGCCACTAAAATTAGCCTTTTTGGCAAAGGAATACAACATATATGCAACCTAAGGTGAAGCATTTGCTTCATTGCTGTTATAACCCAAGGGCACAACGCAATAAAGAGTGTGTAACTGTGAACAGCATTAGGTACCGGAAGAGATTGCTACTGATACTGAGGAAAGCAAATAAAATCCAAGTTTTAAGAAAGGATTTGAAAAGTTTTCAGGAGGAGTCACCTGTCCTGGCTAATTTCTGCTGCAGCAGCCTGATCATGATGGCCAGGCAACTCTGCTCGAGTCTATGTCCATAGTTTAAGGTTTTGAAATAATGTCTTGAAATATAAGGGAGAAACTTAATTTCCTTTGTTTATCACAAAGAAATGATTTGATATGGATCTGTGAGCTCATACCAAGGGAAATGGGCCGTGTTTCATCTGCAACAAGGAAGAAAAGCAAAATAAGAATTATACCTGTGGAGATTGTTACCTACAAAGACTGCATAAAGTGAGACAGAGCAAAATGAAGCCAGTGTGTGCAGCACCTGCTAGAGTGAGTTTTGCCTAAAGTTTTACACCTTTACTTTTCTCTAGCACCCTGTTCCTGGCTAAGCCCCTCTCCAAATAGAGTTCCCTCCAAACAAACTGGCACTCATTTCTCTCTCTGATGCTCCAGAGATGAAGCATAACTAGCAAAACAAAACCTGGAGAAAAGAGACCTGTTAAGGTCAGGTCCATGGCAGGGAAGGGAATCAAGATGCTCAGCTGCTCATTGCAGCCCTACAGCAGCCCTTGAATGTTTCACAAAACAGCTTCATCTCATGCTGCTGCAGGAAGCACAACCTCGGAAAAGGGACATTCTTTGGTCCTTTGCACAGCAGAAATCACTGACAGAAATTCTGCAGCCTCTCTAATGGACACACTGGTGAAGGACTTGGGACAGGTCTCTTCTGACCACAACATTTCATAAAATCTATTATTCCACTTCTTGTTCTCTCAGATCAAGGTCTACTGTCCATGAACTAAGTTGGGGAGTTCTAGTTTCAATATTAAGAAAAATTCCTAATATTAGAGGAATGGCTGACCATTGCAACAGGCTGCCCAGGGAAGTGGTGGAAGCACCAGCCCTGGAGGTGTTCAATAGTGTGCAGATGAGTTTAGGGACGTGGGTTAGTGGTGGACCCAGAAATGCTGAGTTAATGGATGGAATCATGATCTTAGAGATCTTTTCCAACCATAATGGTTCTGTGATTCTATAAATCACCCTAATCAACAAAGCATCAGAACAGCTTCCAGTCCTGCTGCTTTTCCAGTGATTTTTGTCAGGACTCGGTATTAACTCCCAAATAAATTCTTTCATTTTTTAAAGAAGAAAGAATAAACATATTTACTGCTCTTAACACTAATTTTGACTCTGACGGGAATGTTCCATTCCAGTCATCTCTTTTGGTAAATGTTTGAATACTAAAAATATTTTTTCCCTCTTTTTTTTTTTTTTTTTTTTTTTTTTTTTTTAATGTAGAAATCAAATTGAGTCTCAAAAGCTGCATGTTTTGTTCCTCTGAAAATATCAAAATAAAATGCACCTTCACTAATATAACTACTGACTTACATGTCTATTCATAAATTGCATCACTCAACACCAAAACGAACATTTTCAGGCTTCTGTTTGCCCCAGAAAGTTCTCGTCATTATGTGCTGTCACTGCTCTTCACTGGATGTGAAATGATGAGTTCAAAAACCACCTTTTAAGCAACTTTCCAGATATATACCAGTTTATAAAGATCTTTTTATCCCTTGTTCTCCACTTCAGACAACTCTAATATGCACGTCCCTGCCCCCATCATGAAAAACCATTCTCACAGGGAGGCATTAAATAATTTTTGAACTGGAAGCCAACCTTGTTCCCACTTCCTCCTCCTCCTCCAGTGGGTACATTTTGTGTTCTGTCCTTACAGGACACACCTAAGTGTTTGAGAAACATCACACTAAACCCAAGTGCACATCAACTCCTCCTGGAGGACTCCAAGTCTGGAGATTTAATGAGTAGGGTGGGGACTCTCGCAACGTTACCCACTGGCTAAATAATCCAATCTCAGTCTGTGCACACAAATTTGATATTTTTCCAGCATCAGATAGCGTCTCAAAAAGATTTCTTTTATCTTTAGCCTTGTTCAAACAAGATGTCTGGGTGGTAATATTTCCGTTCTCTCTCAGCCCACAGAGTCTGAACAATAACACACTTCACATGGGTTAATCAAACTGAGATAACTGTGTCATAACTGAGCCAAAAGACGGGAAATCACAGATATCAGTAAGAGAAACATCAGTTCATTGAAACTTCCCATTTGCCAATGCAATGAGTCAACTGGGATTGTACTGTCATAAGCCTCTACAAAACCATGTAGAGACTACAGGCAGGCTTTTCTTTCAGGGAAGTGGTTCTCAACTGTTTTTATGATAACCAGCTTTATTTTCTACAAGCAAGCTACTATTCCCATGTACTGACAACATGGGTAACTTGAATAACCTGAACTCTAAAATTCTGGAAGTCTAAAATTCCTTTTTACTGGAAATTATTCCACAGTTCTCTAATTAAATGCTGTTTGAACTCTTCAGCTTCACTTGCTATCCTACTGCATCCCAAGCAAGCTTTCCTTCAGTTCCTAAATACTCATCGTTCAAGCCTTGACAGTTACTCTCTTCAAATATTTGCATACCATTATTAGGCTTCTGTTAACCATCTATGAGCAAAGCTATATTTATTCTACCCTTGTACTTGTTCCTAATAATACCACCCTTCCCAGCTTTGATCTTCCTCTCCTTCTTCTTCTTGGAATAGTTCTTGCATGTTGTCAGCACCTTTTTATTTTGCTGATTTCAACAATAAAAAACTTATCCCAGGCAAAGTTACCAGAACTGATCTAGAAGTTCTGCCTTCCAGAACTGGGATATAACATGTTCCTGAATGCAAACTTTAGGGTTGTATCAGAGTCCTTTGTTTTTCTCAGTCTTCCAGCCCAAAACTACACTGGTTTGCAAAACAGAGAACCTCCTGCAAAGGACAATTGGAGTGAAACAAGGTTGTTCAAAGATAGGACTAAACCCCTGAATCCTGAACCCCTCATCTCCCAGCTGGTTTTCCTGCCTGCTGGGCTGCTCTCTATACACGTATTGGCTCTGTGAATTCTGAAAATGTGAAGGTTTTTTCCTTTCAGTAATTAGAGTGAGCTTAAAAAGAAAGATGAAGAAGGACTTTTGGTAAGAGTATGGAGAGATAAGACAATGAGTAATGGTTTTAATCTAAAAGATGACAGACTTAAATTAGATATTAGGAATAAATTCTTCCCTCTGAGGGTGGTGAGGCCCTGGCACAGGTTGCCCAAAACATCTGGAAGTGTTCAAGACCAGGTTGGATGGGGCTTGGAGCAACCTGGGCCAGTGGAAGGTGTCCCTGCCCATGGCAGAGGGGATGGAACAAGATGGTCTTGAAGGTCCCTTCCAACCCAAACCTTTCTATGATTCTATGATTACACAAAAATGAACTCAAGAAGAGAAAAAAACTAAAAAAGGACATGGCAACTTATAGAGGAAATGATTCATTTAATCTGATGGAGGTAGCAGGAATGCCCTTTGTGGTAAGACTTTAGCTAAAACTAGGAAATGAAAGTCATGACAAGGCCTTGTTCTTTTATTACACAATATTGGTCATTAATAAGACACATTTTAACTTCACAGCTAGGTCTAAGATAATGAGGATTCCTATATGGTTATGGTACATTCATGGCACTTCTAATTAGAACAACAGAAATTCAGCTAAATGCAAATTATTTCCACAAGTAACAACATTTTTATTTTCAGATGAATATTCCTCTCAGCTGTCTGCCCAACCACTTTGTAGTCTGCTCTCTTCAGCCCTCCATCAGCAACTGAGAGACATTAGTGTAGCCGCATGTGTGCTACTCTGTATGCAAAAGATATCTATGAGTATTAACTAAATTTGCAAGAAGAATTAGGATCAGTAATAAATGCTTTAGCAAAGAGGCTTTTGGGAATAAAAAATATATCTTCAGGCAAAATTCTCATAAACTAGACATCATCTTTGATTTAGAGTTTATAGTATTTTCTTCCCTGCGTCCAATATTCCCAGCTTCAGTGCTCCTGTGCTGTTTGGTGTGATTGACTGTGTAGAGCAGGAGGGCAGTTCTGTAGGCTAAAGTTAAGTCAATGTAAACATGAACCCAGGAAAATAAAGAACATGTTCAACTTCAGTTTATAGTAAGCAGGTCACTCAGGCTGAAATCCATTGGATTTACTCACTGCTAAGGAGCTTCCAGGTCTTAATCCACAAATACTGTGCTAACAATAAGAGATTCAGTTGCAGAATCCAGTCATTTAGTTGAAAGAGCAAAATGTGGCCATGTTCACGTTGATGAATATTTCTGGGATGCTCCCTTCCCGCTCCACATTAAAACTGCAGTATGTCTCAGGCTCAGTGGGAGCTTTACCTCAGGAACAATGATGAGACCTCTTCTGAAATTTTTTCCTACCTCTGCCTCCATAGATTCATAGTACATTGAGGCCAGAAGGGACCATTAGAATTCTCTTGCCTGACCTCTTGCATAATAAGTCGATTATTAGGATCAGCTCTGTCCTTAAAGTCTTCAGCTCATATTGTCTCACACCTTGTCTTTTGAAGAATTATCCCCACCAGAATTTTTTTCCTTTTCTTTTTTTTTTTTCCCCTTGATTTTAAATGGCTCTATTAATGGAGCTTCCACCAGTGACAGGTTGTTTAAAAGTCACTTTAAGACTATTTCCCCCTTCTGATAGTCAACATCTATGTTACTTTAATTAATTTACTTTCATTGCTGATGGCAATGTCCACACCCTAAATAATTCTTCACCTTCTTTGGCATTTAAACCTTTTAAATTATTGTAGGCAATTTTTCTGTTTCTTTTTAGTCATTTTTTAGCTAAGTTACACAGATATTAGTTTTTCAGATCTGTCTTTATATGACAGTCCTTCCCAGCCTCTTCAGTAATGTCTTAGCCTTGCTTTTCACTGCCACACTGGAAGACCTCAAAGTTCTCTTCCCACATTAACCCATCCAGGCCAAAAAGAGTGTAGGCAAAATTCCAAACTTGACAAGTCCATTAAGGCTTCCACTGACTTCCCTCGGTGCTGGAGCAGGACCTGTGATTTGTGTGGTTCCTTTTGGTGAATGACACAGGGAAATGAGCAGTTGTGTGGCTGTAATGTTATCTCTGAAAAAACATTTTGTTTGCTATGTCCTGACAGAAGCACTGCATGCCTATTTTGCAGACCACGTTTATCTCAGATAATTTTGCCTTCTCTTGCCTGAGTCTCACTTGTCAGACAATTTTTATGCACGACTGTTTTTTTTTTTTTTTCCTGGGTGCTTTTCCTTGTGTTTTTCAGGTTGAATTTTATTTCTGATTTCTTGCCAGCATATTCCCTATGTGTCCCTGTATTATTCCTCTTCCCCCTAAGGTGACTTCTCCATTCCTGCTATGGTCTCACTAATATGCATTTTGTGCCTCTCAGTTTTTAATGAAGTGTCCTCATTTCAAAGAGATATCAACTGAATATATTTTGCAAATGCAATTATAACATGCTATTTACAATAGCCTTCTTCCAGAGCATTAATGAGAACTTCCAACTTTTATTTTCTATGTGGTATAAGCAAGAGGATCTCACTGGGACAGTTGTAGAGTCCTCCACATTATTCAAAGGAGCTCTAGTTTTCATTAACTTCTTGCTGTGGATTTTCATTACATTTTCAGTCCATACAATAGAGTTATTAGCCAAGCCAATTTAAATTAATTTTTGAACTAGGTTTTGAGTCTAACAATTTTCAGTCATATATACTACACTAATACATAAATTACTGGTATGTTCATATCAATATCTTTCTGTGCTTTACCATCCATCCATGATATACATATACCTTCATATAAAAGTATATTATTTCCATCTTAGGAAATAAAAATACATGTGTATGTATGTATGCAGCATTAAGCAGCTCTCTGTTTGGGCACATGTACACAGAGTAAGACACCAAACTGTAAAACAGCCAGTTGATTAGAAAAAGTGTATAAAAAACTTCAAATTTAGTCACTTGATGAAAAAAAAAAAATTAAAAATTGACTAGGCAAATTCAAAACCAGTGAAAAGTTGAATAATTAGATCGTGGAGTTTATCTCCAAAAGAACTCTTAAAGCTAAAAGGTAAAATATTGATGGTGAACTGAGTTTTGCAAGAATAGAATGCTACATCACTCAGGGATTAAACACCATCTCTGTAAAAATGAGGACATAGGAGGGATACATGACTATCATGGTCAGCTCATCATGGAGGACCCAATTAAATTGCCTAAAATTGAATAGATAGTGTAATCCTTAATTCCCTGGGGTATGCAAGACATTCTTGTGGGACTGTCAAATAGAAGAGCAATAGAAACCCTCTCCTTCTTCAGTGACATAGTTCCTGCACTGTAAGAATATACTAGAATATTTTAGAACTAGAATATTCTTCTCCAGTGTAACTTATTGCACCTTTATAAGTTAAAATGGCACTGGCACAGGTTGCCCAGAGAAGCTGTGGCTGCCCCATCCCTGAAAGTGTCCAAGACCAGGTTGGATGGGGCTTGGAGCAATCTGGGATAGTGGAAGGTGCCCCTGCCCATGGTAGGGGGGTTGGACTAGGCAATCTTTCAGGTCCCTCCCAACCCAAACCCTTCTGTGATTCCAAGATATCGTGCCTCTGTTCCTTTTTATTAGTTTCTTCAGACTCATTTCCTTAGGAAACAAAACTCATCTATCAGTATGTGTTATACTTCAAACTTTATCTAAGTACCTCTCTGTCTCTCTGTGCATTTCCTAATTACAGTTGAAAGACAGAAACCCAAAAAATCAGACTTGACTGTGGCTCCTCACCACTTGTTTTTTGGTGATACAGAGGAACTGTGGTACAGGAGACGCTCATTTGTCCAAAATCAGAAAGGGAGACTGTGCTGGAGCTTGGAACAGCTGGCAGGTCAAAACTGATTTTCCTTCCCTTTGTGGACACAGAAAAATTAAGGTAGAGGGAAGAAAAAATTATGACAAGGCAGTAAAATTAAATTGAAATCAAACTTTAACCCTTGATGCCTTTGAGTACTGAGCACTAGACAAGGACTATTTTCCAGGCCTGGGCACAACTACATTTCTTTGCATTTTAATGAGCATATGCCAAGAGTTGGGAGAGTTACAGGATGAAAAGCAGTCTAACCCCCAAATGCAGTTATGACAGCACATGAAGCTTCCAGAATAATTTTGGTGCTGCCTATAGTTTGACGTACTCCAGACTGTTGTCCAGCACTGAGGCCAGCTGACATGGAAACCCCTGCACTAAACTATGTAACCTCCTGAAACAGGGTGACCATAACCAGAATACCCATGAGAAGCATCAGTGACCAGTTCCATCTCCTGAACAAGGCCCAGAAATTTTGGAGAACAGTTCTAGATGCTCAGGAGCCACTCTAAAGCATAGAGAAAACTGTAGTGCTTGACAGTGTTATGAAGTGTTTAATTCACCTGTGTAGCTCCTGGGTCTGGTCAGATATTTGCTTGGTTGTTCCCTCATAAAAAACAATCTAATTAATAAACAAAAATTTGATTACATCTTTATCTAAATGGAACTATAATGGTTACAAATTCTCACTTTGCAGAAAAGAAAAATAAATAAATAGAGAAAAATGAAAATAAAATAATGTTGAAAGTGAAGCAGCAAAACATACTATTTTAATATTATTGGATTAAAAAGTTTATTTCCCTGTTCTAAGTAATTTTTCATGTTAAAGTGGACTTATTTAATATAAAATGCTTGGCATTAATTTAAATATTAAATCATTTTCATTTCTGAGAATCTGATAGCTTGAATTTGATTTGACTGACTGATGGACTGCTTTTTCTGTTGTGCTTTGTGAACAAAGGGAGATTGCCCTATAAGTAGACAGGATTTTGTGTCCCACTCCCCTTTCTTGGAAATGCTTTTAGAACTCCATCACATATTAAAAAAATCCAAAGGAACTCTGTAAGAAGATCAGATATTATTTTAAATGGTTGGGGAAATCAAGCAGAAAGTTCTCAATATGGGATTTTCAGAAGCACCTACATGACTTGGGAGCAGAATTCTCATGTAAAGTAATTTGATTTTTATCTACCAAATGGCTCAAAGTTACTCAACAGACTGGTGAAATATTAGGAGGACTCCTGTGTACATGCAGTTTTATACTTTGTTTAATTTATCATTTGTCTGTCCTACTGTGTCCTAATGTTCCTCTCCACCAGCTTTGTCCTTATTCAGGGACATTCCAGTTTATTTAATGTTTCTGCATAATCTGGTTGCCATCCACTGCAAACACATCACAGGCCACAGACTCTATACACCTGACCTGGCATTTACTCCAGCCCACAGATCCTTCATGCAATCCATAAAGGACATTTGGCATTGCTCTGCCTTGCCAAATCCACCTCAGGGTTAAGCTTCATATGTTCTCTTTTGCATCAGTTCTTTTAAAGATGGTACTTTCTTTAATGAGCTGTCACAGCTAAGCATTTCTCTGCAGTTAAATGGTACTACACATTCCTTGGATTTATTCGTGCTTATAATTATGGAATGCAACACTGTCCCCATCTGAAAGCTGGGAGTTAATGGCAGGTACAGCACACGGGAAACTGAGTATCAAAGCCATCAGGTCATCTTGGACATGACCATTTAATGCAGAGCACATAAAAGTGAGGATTTGTCACACCAGATTGAACCAATGATCCCTCAAGTATCACTGGCAACATTCTGTTCCTGATCTTTAGGGAAAAGGCAAGGAAAACCATAAAGATATCTTACATGTTGACTACCCATATTGAGTAAAGGTTTCTTTCATCCCTGCCTAAGGATCAGAGAAAGGATATAAAGAGAATTTACCTTATATTCATCCATTGCTACTTTTATTGCCTCATCAAGCGTGAGACACAATTTTCACAGAATCACAGAATGGTTTGGGTTGGAAGGGACCTCAAAGATCACCTTGTTCCACCCCCTACCATGGGCAAGAACACCTTCCACTAGACCAAGCTGCTCAAAGCCCTATCCAACCTGGCCTTGAAAATTTCCAGGGATGTGGCATCCCAATACAAGCTTTTAATTGTCCATTGGAACTATTTCTTTCCACAAAAGGTACAGAAAGTATTCCCTTAAAGTTACTTTTCAATACACAAGAAATTTCATAAAATATTCTGATAATAGCTTTCATGAGGATTTAAATACAATTGCTCCTACAAGTCAGCATTTTAAGAAGAAGGTGGCTTTTGATATCAAGGTTTGTTTATATTTCAGGAAAAAAGAGAACCAGCTCTAATCACACTTTATCTGCTTTTCCTTTTTAAGCTCCTGTCTTTTGGGTAGAGAGATCATTTTTACAAAGAGTTTTTACAGTAGACCCACTAGGCATTATTAGAATCAAACTGATGATATTCCTCCTTAGGGCTAAAGAAATGGAGATAAGAGAAGTAAATACAATATTCCAGGTAATTTTTAATAAAACTGAAAAAGAGAAAAGTCTGTGCTTTCTTCAAATTTAGATGATTCCCTTGATCCTGAGAATAAATGCAACAATTTGCCAACCAAACTAATTTTCCAAAGCAGAGAGGGTAGAACCAGTAGTTTTATAATAGGATGAGTTTGCAGGTTTAACCACAAAGAAATAGCCATTTCCTTCAGAAGTTGATATGAAAAGAGGGTAGATAGCATGAATAATTATGATTGCTTGCAGAATTTATTTTGAAAATGCTTCAGAGTGAAGATTAGCTTTTTTTTTGAGTAGGTATTTTCCCAATTAAGTGTTTACTTTTCTCAGGGAAGTGGCTTGAATGATGCAAAGTATCCTTATTTTATTTTATTTATAAATTTTATTTTGCTCTATGTAAAAATTGAGGAGGTTTTGGTTTGTTTTTTTTTTTTTTCTTTTTGCCCACCTGGTACTACATACAAGTCTGTCCATGTATCTATCAAACACAAAAACAATAACCATTCAGTCTGCTCAATTCCTTCCATCCATAGATATGGTGAAGTTCCTGACCCATCTAGTTATTGACTCAGATGCAGGACAAATCTTTGTCTACATATTCAGAAGGCTAAATATAAGCATGAGTCTTTAACCCCTATGAAAGAAACTGGGAAAAAAAAAAAATGTTTCCAGGAATGGGTAAGGATTCATTTATTGAACTGTTTCATTTTAATACATTTAAATTAATTTTTATTTTCATTCTTTCCTGTTAGCATAAACTGGTTTAAAAGGCAAAACTGAAAATGTCTGGTGACCAAAAAACCCTTTTTTTGAATTTAATAATGTTCAGTTGAGCTATTTTTGTACTTCCTGTCATCCCTACTTTCCTCTCCTCTTTCTTTAATATTAAACTAACTAAAATATTTTTTTTCCCCCTGAGGAAAACTGTGGATTCAACAAACAGGTGACTCCTTCCAAAATTTTTTTTGAAAATTTTCAAACACCCTCTGTTTATTCCTTGCCCTGCTATTCTAATGCCTTATTCCCCTGTAATGCTGACACAGGGGCAGTTTTTCTCAGGGCAGACACAAAGCCGATGGGAATGTGCACGTGTTTGAGCTCCTGCAGCATTTTAAGCTGCAAGTGGCACCATCAAGCTCAATAAAACCATTCACTGGCCTGTGCCACAGTGCCCACTGCTTCTGGCCTTGGTTCCCAGAGCTGATCCTGGGGCAGAAAAGAATCCTGGGACTGACAGAAAAGGAAAACATTGTTAATGACTTAAATGAGAGCCAACATCAAATATGACTCTGTTGTCCCTAAAGTTTGGGATGTACATGCCAGGTGAAGAGCCTGAGCTCACACCTTCACTAAACAATCGACTGTGAGAATGGGAGCTGCCTCCTGGGGGCCACTCAGCCTGCTCCCTCCTATACCTGTGTCTTCCATGGCTGTAGAGAACAACCAGCTCAGCCTGGATCACAGAGTCATGGAATGGTTTGGGTTCTATGGGACCTTAGAGAACACCTAGTTCCAACCCCCCTGGGCTGGGAGATCTTCCACTATACCAAGTTGCTCCAAGCCCTGTCCAACCTGGCCTTGGACACTTTCAGGGATGGGGCAGCCACAGCTTCTCTGGGTAACCTGTGCCAGGACATCACCACCCTCACAGGGAAGAATTCTCTCCTAATATCTAGGAATATTTAGCATATTTAATTTCTGCCTAACTAATGCTGACATGATTAATCTCACATTATTTCTGTATTCTGGCTTGAGTCTGAACTCAGGCTTGGAGGTGCCAACAGAGTTCTTCCACTGACACCCACAGGCTTTGCCTTGCATCTTTCCCCCACTGTCACCATGAAAACAAAAGATCAGTACTTAAACCCTTTCTTTATTTCCCACTGTCACTTCAGATGCAGCTTTTCCCTTATAAGAAGAGGAAATGCCAAAAGTGTCACAGTAAATGCAATTACCAGCGTCTGGTTAAAGTTTGGGGCTTGGGCTTTTTTTGTTTGTTTGTTTGTTTTCCTCTCTGCCCAGTTCCCACGTGTACTTCTTCAATGAAAACCTAACGTGTTTAAAAAAAACACAACAAAACACAAACACCACGAGCGAGACGATCCAGTAAAAGGAGACGATGTGACAATGAAGCAGAAGTTAAGTGACACCAGAGTCCCCTTGTCTCACAGGCACATGCACACCCGGAGTCCCATCTGCTGGCTCCCGATAACTCATTTGCACGGGGCACGACGAATGGCTCCGTTTGGAGCAGGCGGAATCAGCTGCAGCACACGTGCCTCTTGCTCTCTAATTCTTTATTGTTATTCCCTGAACTCCGGTGGCCCCAAGCAGCAGGAGACAGGGACACATGTAACAGCTCTCACCCTCTGGCCCAGATACCAACCCTCTTTCCTTTTTTTTTTTGTTAGGCTACAAACACTTCCCAGGACTCTCATTCACTATGGCAGGGCTGTTCCGAGAATTCGGCTGATGCTCACATGGAGCTCGTTTGCTGCCCCTCTTAGCAATGCCCCTGCTCAGGAGGATAAAACACAGCCCATCCAGGCTTTCAATGAATAAACCTTTAGCATAACTCCACGAGTTTAAAAAAAAATAAAAAATAAGGGGTGGAACAGTCTAGCAAATCCATCTTTGTATCAGAGTAGCAGCAATCGGAAGCCAAAGAGGATTTTTTTCCCAAGTAACAAGGAGGTACTGCCCACACTTGGCTTATCTGGGCAATGATTTACATATATAACTCTCCGTGAAGAAGAGGTATCCGCTCTCTCTGACCTTAGTAAATCAAAAGCAGACAGGTCACAACTTTAACTTATTTCTTTGGATACCAACCCACCGACACAGAGAACTGTATAAAACACATGCATAATACATAACCTGGCTCCGATGCCGACCATCTGACTTGCTTTAACCCCCCTGGTTTTTGTATTTTAATGGTGCTGAATTTAGACCTGTCATTTCGGTTTCTTTGCATGTCTGTTGAATATATTTGGCCAGAGCTTGTTCCCTGCATTTCCAATAAGGTCAGTAAGTAACTCAGTGTTTACACAGATGTTTCACAGAGAAGAATTTGTTGTTAATATGTAAATTGCATATGTGTGTCTGCCAGAGAGTATATATATTTATAGCTGCATAAGTACAGGTATCTACAGGTATACTGATCTGCATATATATATTTTTAAAAAAGAATATACATATATGTACAATATGCAGATAAAGACACAGATGCAGAGTTACCTGTAAGATCTGATGTACTATATCAGATTTCAAGTACTCCACAGGCATATACCTACTCTGTAGGAATATAGAGGTACTTTGGAAGGCATCCTCCTTATCACATATGGTTATTATTATTTGCTATCAATTATCATATGGTGATGAGATATTGCTTCTGTTCAAATAGGTATAAATACCCCTCAGTAGCTCCAAGTTTTTGAAGATGAGATGGTTTTGGTGACAGCATTAAGGGTCTGGTCTGTTTTTTCATCTGCCTGAAGTCAAGTTCAGCCTTGCACTAAGCAAATGTCATTGTTTTTACAAATTATTTTTGAATAATAACAATTGTCGTTGTTGTTATTATTATCATTAGAACAGGTTTTCTACTACAGCAGTGCCTTAAAGATGAAGGAGCAGTCGTGTCACTGAATACATCGTGCCTTGCCTTTGCAATGTGATGGCTTTGGAAAGCCTAAAGAAAAAAAACAAACCCTGTTTTTCTTTCACAAAAATTTGTTCAGGGTTTTCCCTTTTAGAGAATCATAGAATATCCTGAGTAGGAAGCGACCCACAAAGATCACCAAGTACAACTCTTAACCCTGAGCAGGACAGCCCCAACAATCTCTCCACGTGCCTTAGAGTGTTGCCTAAATATTTCTTGAGCTCTCTAAGGCCACTTCCCTGGGGAGCTTGTCCCTGTGCCCACCCACCCACTGAGGGAAGAATTTTTTCCAAGAGTCAACCTAAGCCTCCCCTTTATGTAATTTCCTTGGGTCCCCATTTTGGGATGACCCTGAAATCTCCAGTCCCAAAGTGCAGATATTTCAGAGTAATTGTGTCTAAAATGTAAGAGAGATAGAGTCATCCCACACCCCTGTGACATTTCATTACCCCTAAACTTGGTGGAATAAGAGGTTAAAATTAAATACTTTACCCTCATATTTTTGCATGGAAATGTTCTTCATAGAATCACAGAATAGTCTGTGTTGGAAGAAACCTGAAAGATCATCTCGTTCCAACCCACCTGCCATGGGCAGGGATGCTTCTGAAGTGAAATACGTGTCTGTGGCAGTAGGTAAGTGAGGATCTCATTTTGCCTCTCATGGCTGAATTGCCCTCATACAAACTGCTCATTCTGCCTCTTTTCCCCCCAAAACCCCACAGGAGGGCATTGTACATCTCTGCTATAGAGCCCCTGGCCCATGCAATCCCACAGTTATCTGTATCAACACAGTCCTTAAAGGTTCATCACACCTCACACTTTGAAGAGAAGTTCACTGCTAACAAACCATTTGCAGTGGCCAAGTAAATCAGTAGCCAATATCTCAACTGGGTTTTTATTAAGATGTGCTAAAGTGCTACCTCCTTCAAACATCATAGCAAAGCTCTATTCTCACTTTATCCTGCTAACTCAGAAGTGCAAAGGGAAGAAAAGGTTTCACACTGGGGTGAGACATTGTCAGCATGAAGGTCTTCACTCCAGCCCTTGCTTCCAGCATTGTTTCTCTGTTACATGAAATAGCTGTTTAATGCAAAATAAAGAATCCTTTGAACAGGGACTGGAGCCCACACCCACCTCATGTGATAAACTCATGAGTCACATTGCTTCTTGCTCTTTCCTTCTCAGGGAGCAGTTCATCCCTCCCTGCAGTTTGAAATTCTTATCCTTCAGCACTGCCGTGGAGCTTTAACAAACCCAGTACGGGTGGATGATGCTGAATTGATCGCTGAGCTAAAACTGATAGTTGCCAAGGTGCACGTGGCCTCCTGACCTAATTCTGCTTGTGATTTGCAAGCAGGATGTGCTCCTCACTGCTGCTACATACACTGCCTGCCTGGAGAAAGACTGATTTCCCTAAGCTGAATCCAACCAGGAAAAAAAGCTGCGTGGGAGAGCGAAATGTAGCCTCTCCCAGAAAGGATGGATCTTCTGGCAACTCTTAATGCTGTTTATTAAACATGCCACAGAATTAAGCATTCTCAAAGTCATGAAATAAAGGTTGTTCAGGAGAAAATAGTAGATGAACCGTGGTTTAAAGGCAAGGGAAGGATATCTTTAATATTTAAAGGACAGGCACAAGGTAGAATAAATAGGAAAATTGTTAGCAGAGAGGGGAAACAAACAGATGGGAAATAGCCTGTATCAATATACCAACAATGGGACTAAGGAGAGTCATGATGGTTTCAGCTTTTCAAGGGCAGAATAAATAACCCAATCAATGAAAACCTTTGCCAGTGAAGAAGTTGGTGAAATGTGACTGCTGCCTCTGGTAGAGGTAGGGAAAGAGCATAACCCTGAACACCTGACATGTCTACAAGGCTCCTCAGCACTCCTTCTTCCTTTGCTGCATTTCAATTTTGATCCTTGTCTCAGGGAAAATAGAATGGAAAGAATGCAAACAGGGCAAAGAAATACAACTGTAAGTAATAAAAGGATAAAAAAATGGTGTATAAGTAAGGAACATAAATGAGACACATTTGTCTTTTATTTTTGAAGAACTGAGACTTAATGGGTTTTAAAGGCAAATCTGTTTAATTAACAAAAGAAGGCATTTTACATGTAATTAATCCATGGCATTTGGTGTTGCATTCCATTACTGCAGCAAAATACTCAGCAACATGTAGGGATAAATTGTGGAAGTCCCATCCCTGGAAGTGTTTCAGGCCAGGTTGAACAGGGCTTGGAGCAAACTGGGGTAGTGGAAGGTGTCCCTACCCATGGCAGGGGGGTGGAATGAGGTGATCTTCAAGGTCCCTTCCAACCCAAACCATTCTATGATATCCTAATTCTATGACAAACTTCACTCACATAAGCACTGCTTATGTCAAGTTGTACTTAAAGCAATCCCAACAGTTTATAATGCTTCATTCAAGAGTAATTAGATTATTAGGATGAGTTCTTAATATTTATCTGGATTGCACAGCCCTTTTTATCTTTCTTTTCTTTTCTTTCTCCCCCCCCGCCCCCTCCCCTTCCATGTGCCTGCAATATTCAAATTGTGCACATGTCTTCTTTGGCTTTGGTTTGCATGTTTTATTTAAAAAAATGTCGCTTATGTGTTGTTCAGTATGAAATTATCTCTGCCAAGTGCTGTGTGATGGTGTTCAAACTAGACCTTCTGTGGCATCTCCTTCATTAAAGGCCCTTACAAACAGGTTAGAGGAACAGCTCTGAGAAACAGCATAGGTAGAGCTGATCCTGCCCTAGGGCTGGGGCATGGAGGAGGTGACCTTTTGAGGTCCCTTCCAGCCTTTGGAGTCTATGTTTCATTATTGTGATACAGCAAATTGCTGTGCCCCATTAAAATGATATAACATACATTTCTGGAGGTCCCAGGAGAGCTCATTAGAGAGAGGTGAGATTTGGGTTTAACCCTCTTTTTTTTTTTTTCAATGTAGAAACCAACCAAAAAGTAACATGCAACCAACAAGACAAAAACACATAGATAAACAAATATGCCATATCTATTGAAATCAAACTACCCTAAAATCATCCACTTTGGGATCTCTTTCTGAAACATCTTACTCTGACTCCAGAATGTGGCCACTGGAGGAGATGCACCTGATGCTGAGCAGTGTGTAAGTTTCTGAGATTAGTTTTACTTCTACATGTGGCCATGGGGGGTAGGACAGTAAGTGGGGCAAAGGTGTGAGTCCAGCACAAACTATGCAGGCTGGGGGAATTACCATTACTGATGTTCTACTATAATTGCACATTTAGAAGGCAAAAATAGAAATGTTTTATGATATTCACTGTGTGGTTTAAGTATCGGCCGGAGGCAGAGATGAGCTTCGCTCTGTAAGAGCTGACTGAGTTTAGTTTGGAGTTTAAAGCTGATCACATTTTATAAATGTAATTTTTTTTTTTCCTAAACATTGATAAAACCAATAGAGAGCACATCTCCAGCACTGATCTGTACAGGGAGTAGCCGGATAAAGACAGATAGATGGGGGAATGTGGGTCAAAAATAGAGAAAACAGTCCAGATTGCTTGGAAGGCTCATTGCTGCACTGGTAAGAGGCTGTGGGGGACAAAATACAAATTGGTCATTTCTGGATTTGTCAGTATGCAGAAAAATTTGTAGGGAAAGAGAAATGATTCTTTGATACTGGGAAAGTAAAACTGTATGTGAACACTTTGTGTGGATAATGACAATTTCAGACACTGGAACAGGCTGCCCAGGGTAGAATCACCATCCTTGGAAGTGTTCAAAAGCCATGTGGATGTGGCACTTGGGAACATGACTTAGTGCTGGCTTTGGCAGTGTTGGATTGATGATTGGGCTGGATAATCTTAGACATTTTTCCAACCTTAACGATTCTATGATTCTAAATATTCAGGAGTTGCTGTCTCATTTAAAACACTAGACATATGTATACATACATATTTGTTTTGTTTCTCAGACTAAGCTCAGCTCACCTAACTCTTGCCAGGCATAGGTGATGCTAATTTGGTTCATTCTCTTGCAGCTAATGAGGCTGTTCATGATGTTAAGCTTCTCACCAACAGGTAAGGTCCAATCTTCCAGCGGCCTCAGGCAGGGCTAACCAGTAATGAGATACCTATTTCCACCCCACATTTTTATACATTTAAATGAATAAAGGTTTAAATTGCAAAATCCAGAGTGGCTTTTCTCTCACCTGCTGGCAGTTATTCTTCCAGCCATCAATCTTCCTTTTTTCCCACCCCATGTTCCCCCCCACCCCGCATTTTTCTATAATTTAAATGTGATATTATAGATGGACTAGTGTTTCTTATGTCAGTGGTATCCAGCACGTGATCTATAAACCTTTGAGAAGGAAGTACTATTTCTGGAAAATTTGTAAAGGTAAATTAGAGGATTTCACTTCGTGTCAGTAGTTTTACTTTCACTGCACAAATATTGCATGTCCACCACAGAAATTCCAGGAGCCCACGAGGGGCTGCCAAACTTTTGATCCCAGAGCTCTTCTTCATCCAACCCTTTGACATCCCAGGATCATTCTTCAGTATCAAGCCTCTAAACACCCTGGCATCCTAATTCTTCACAGAATTTCTGTTCTCTGCTTTGCAAAATCAGTCACTTCTTTGTTCAGCAGCAGATGGGACCCCGTATTCAGATAGTTTCAAACCCTGTAGGAAAGTAGATGATACATGGAGAATAAAAGTGAAAAATTATCCAGACTAAAGTGGCTAAAATTTATCATTTCTAGCTAAACTCCCAAACAAGACCCCAGAAGACCTATGATCTCTTAGGAAAGATGGAGATCTTGGCTCTGCAATGACTAGACCCAAACTCTAGTGTCATTTATCATTCTGGGACAGAGGAAAGACCCAGCTCATTTTCACTGTGCCTTTATTCCTTGTTCCACTGCGCCTTCATTCCTTGTTCCACTGCTTGAGATCTGGCTACAAATCCCACTCTCAGCTGCCAGAACCTCTGAGCAGCTTTGACTTCACCCTTTGATTAAAATCTTACTTCCCTTGTGAAAAATGTACCTCATACTTGGTGGGAAGGGAAGGAGAACATTTTGGGGAAAACTTGGATAAAAGGGATTTGATAGATTGTGAATTTCTCTGTCACAATTATCTCTTACTAATTATCTTCTCCCAATTTTAATACACTGAAGAGGACAACAGTAACTCTGGGAAGAAATCCCAAATGATCCCAGCAGACCTAAAATCTTCAGCTCCATTACTAATCCTGCATCAGGCTCATTTCTTCCAGCAACAACTGCAAGATCAGGCCCCTAATTAATGAAATTACGAAGATAAAATGAGAAATAGAAGACAAGAGTTGAAGAGCATAAGCCAAAACAGAAGGATATTGCATTTAGGTGACATATGAAATGAAACAAGAAAGTGATAACAAGGTGTTATCACAAGTAGAGAAACTAAGGGAAGGAAAAACAAGTCAAAGTGAGGATAGGGGGAAACTAAACAAGGGAAAACCATAAAGATTTTATCTGTTTCCAAATCCAATTCTTTTCATTTGACAGAAGGATGTTTGATTTTCATTGGTGTAAAGGTATGCCAGAGCAAAGATTCATTCCACCTCATTACAAGCACAATTAGACACCTCTCTCATAATACTTTATATTTTCTATAGTCATGGACCAATCTTGGCAGAGTTTATGCCATTCAGACCATACAATTAGAAATATGTCATTTGAATAATGGAGAGTCAAACTTTCCTTTTAAGCATCTCCCATCATTTTGGAATAAGAATTAATGAGCATTCTAATTTCTCTTTGTAATATTATTCAGAACCTATTTTTGTTTTCTTATCAAAGCTATTTAAAATCAGGAACTTCACTGTGTGATAATTTACTTCATAACACTTTTATTTCTCCTATAAGGTTTTTATTATTAATGAGAATGCATTTTTTATAGCACAGAATGCTGATATCTTTACTTATAGACAGTAGGAAAGTGTCATTTGATCATCTAATGACCTCTGGTGGATGAATCTAATTGACTCACAAACACAAAATGTTTCACATTGGTTTTAAATTGCCATTACTACAGGGCTGTGGGCAGACAGCTTCTCTGGGCTGCAGAAATATCCAAATTTTAAAAATAATCTTATTCTAACCCAGGAAGAAATGTCCCATGTCTCAAAGAGCCTCAAGAGCTAAAACCAATAAAAATCTCTAATAATAAATACTCATCAGGTTTAACTTCCTCCAATTTTCTTCTTGTGATCCCATGGGGGAATGGCTTTAAACTGAGAGTAGATTTAGATTGGATATTAGGAAGAAATTCTTCCCTATGAGGGTGCTGAGGCCCTTGCACAGGTTGCCCAGAGAAGCTGTGGCTGCCCCATCCCTGGAAGTGTCCAAGGCCAGGTTGGATGGGGCTTGGAGCA